>JBCEWC010001439.1:0-41161 GCA_038996855.1 Solanum aculeatissimum
GGGACACTTTCATTTGGTTGATCGATTTAGGCTAAGTGACTTTTCACAAAAACGGCCTAAGATCCTTTCCTAATTCAGTCATTCAAGCATTTCAGTGGGACTAACCGGGCAACTTCTAGCTTACAAGTATGCCAACTGAATCCAAACACTAGGCTCACACGCACATGGCACACATACAATGCTATCTAGCACCAACCAACCAAGGTTTTCTTATTCATTCAAAATCAATCAACTAGACAATATACACAAACTTAGCACAGAATCACACAAAGTCGTTAGGACAGACTGCCTGCACACACCATCACTGTGGCTATCATCATGCAAACTCAGGATTATTGCCCAACCTATTAGAGACCTTATGTTTATGCAACTATACAACCTAAACATGCTAGTTCTACTAGATAAATCACCTGAGAGAAAAGAAACATGGCAACAAAAACTCTCAGGTGACAGGAATGCCCTATCTCCACCAAAAAGACAGTGCATTGCCCTAAACGCACAAAAAGTAGGAAATATAAGAACAAAAGGGAAAGGACATACCTGGGATGCACTAGGCATCGGGCTGATCTGGTACATCAACATGTGACCCTCCAGCAAGGTCGTCTCCCTCAACAGGTGGTCCTCTGGCAGGCGCACTCCTAGACACTCTGGCTTGTGCCGCCTCAAAAGCCAACCTTTCCTGTTCTGCCTGTAAAGTTGCTGCTCTCCGGCTGGCCTGAAGTGCTTTGCGTAACTATTTGGCTTCTGCTTCTTGAGGATCCTCTGGCGGACTATGGCGGTGTTGGCGCTTTTTGTCCTTACCTCTTCGGCGGGAAAGCTCTGGTAGAGCCATCGTGGACGCAACATGTGCTGGAGGTGGCACAACCCATAAATCCTCCAAAGAAGGGGCTGGAGCAGGAGTTGAAAATAGGTCCAGCAGTGACTTAGCAGACGGAGGTGGAGGTGGGGCATTATACTTGGCCAAAAAATCACGATTACTTGGTTTTTCAATTCAGCAACCATGTTGGCTATGTTGGAGGCCTCCCTCCCCGATAGATTGTTGATCTGATCTTGAAAGTATGTCTACAAGCCATTGATCTGGATATGGAGAACTACTATCTCTTTGCGCAGTTCTGAGCGGATCGACTCTGCATTAGTCTGGAGTACCTGCAGTATGCGCTCCACGATCTGATCAATGATGGCCCGTGTCTGCCGCTGCTCATTTACCAGATGGATTAAAAACTCATAGGGCACATAGACATACCCTGGAGCCGCTTCCACCTGGGAAGTGCTACCCTCAGCCTGGTCCGACGCTCCACCGAATGGAGGCATACCTGTGACACCCTCCAAATCCATAGGTGTTTGCGGTGCAGCTTGAGGCCATACTGGAGGAGCTCCATATCTTAATATCTATGACCAGAATAGGGGGTTGTTGACGTCTTTGATCAAGGCTATGTTGACCCCCACAGTTGGATATGTCTTCCGGTCCAGATATCGAGTGACAGAAACTAGGGCCCATTGACAGAGAGCTCTGATAAGGCAAGGGAATGGCATGGATGATCGCTCACTGAAAGCCCTATCCCTCATCTCTGTAGCTATGACACACCCTGCATTGATGGGATAGCAGGCTAGTAGGCATGCCACTAGTGAAGCCTACGATAACTGGAGAGTATTGTCATTAAGAGTGGGTCGCAGACGGTCCCGCACCACAGACCACCAAAGCTTAGCATGAAATTTTAAGAACACTTTAGTAATGGGGTCCGCGGGTCAGTGACCCAGATAGCTTCAACACTATGCAAAGTAATCTGTTGTGCAATCCAGGTGACGACAACAACTCTGGAGGCAGGGTCTGCCAACAATACCGACTCAGAGACCTGATGGACTTTGACTTTCGCAGCATATAGTCCATCAGCTGGCGGTCTGTACTCTGGGCCAAGCAAGAACTGATTGATAGTAGCCTCCGATATATCCACTTCTTGACCCCGAATGGTCAAACTAGGTAGAGGGTCCACATTACTGGCCATGTACCTCTGCAACCGCCTAGTACCACCTCCCACTGAATTTAGCAGATCTGCTGTCTCGAAGCTCAGCAGTCTCTGCATCGTCCGGGTGGGGCGGTGTATCGGGGTCAGCTGCATGGGCTGTGTCCTCAAAGTGCTGGGCAGCAGCCGCCTCCTCACCCTCCAGGAGTGGTGGCCCCAAAGTGGAAAGGGGAGTCACCTGTTGGGTCCTCCGGGACCGAGTCGTGCGGGGGGAGTGAGGTGAGACATTTCTAGTAAATTGAGCTTCCACCCCCTCAGACGACTCCGAGCCTGAGCTACTCCCTGTTGGCTGACTAGAGGACTCGGTGGGAGAAAAACGGAGTCGAGTTTACCGGTGAGGACCCATCGTACCTGAAAGCACACAACAAGTACCATTAGCCTTTGTAGAGAAACAATCAAACCAAGACTAGACGAGTACTCAGACTTCCCCGTCAGTGGTACTACGTGACAATGACCCTTAAGAGTCGCGTCACCCGGTCTATCATCGGGAAATTGCACGTATAACCCTTTTTGAACAATAACTGGGCGCAGGACAACTGGACGGAACGTTACACGGACCGTGTGATGTGGGACGACCCGTGAACAGGTCCGTCTGGCAGAACTTAAGATGGGTGACAGTTTACAGCTGGATGGGACCTTACACAGACCGTGTAATATGGAACGGTTCGTGAGATGGGTCATATGCCTCATAGTTGCCGGTCGTTCAACACATGCCCAAGGCAAACCCGACGGATACCATCACGGACCGTGTGCACGTACACGGTCCGTCAACAGTACCGTGGGATGTATCGAGCACAGATCTCAGACGGGAAACTCATAATTTCGGTCAGCCATTGCACAGATTGGAAGTAAAACCAACTCCCCAATACTTGTTGCCATGAATACGAGGGTTTAACCCACGCAACAACATCAACAAGCCAATTTAAGCATATTTATGGGCAAGAAAAACCTCAAAGTACATCCATAGAGATTTGCATACCTAATTTCTTTCCCCACCCGATTTTTCCTCATGAAAACACAAATTAGCACCCAAGCTTCAAGCTTTTGCCAAAGAGAAACACAAAAAGCATCACTTTCGGAAAAATAAAGAGAAAACTTAGGAGTACTTACTTGAGTTTGGACGAAATTAGGAAGGGGATGAGTATCACGAGATATCACACCACGTGTAGTGCGAGACGGAGCGTGAAAGTGCTTTCAATCCATGGAGAAAAAGATGGGTTTGAGAGAGTTAAGAGAGTTTAAGGGAAGAAAAGTGAATAATTAATTGTTGGGGGGGGGGGGAAGTACTGTAAGTTATATTTGGTCAATCCAGTCAAACGGCTGCATCACGGTATCCTTAACGGACTGTCCCACATATCACGGCCCGTTGGGTCATCCGTGGACTTACACTTGGCCAACTGTTGGATTAGTTACCCAAGGTATGTACTGTCTTAATGCACGTTTGGCCTCACGGTCCGTGTGACGTTACACGACCCGTTTGGCCTTTCGTGTAAAGGGACTTGTGTTAATGAACTAGCCTTACACGGGGGTGAAGTCACTGGTCCACTTCACGGGTGGCTTCACGAACCGTGTAGTGTCACATGGCCCGTTTGGCTGTCCGTGTAACATGACTTAGGTTATTTGAACAACATGGCCATGGGGTGAGTCACTGCCCCACCACATGGTTGACTTCACGGTCTGTGTGAGGTCACACGGGCCGTATAGCCATCCGTGTAATGTGACTTGGACTTATTGTGAAACATTTTGATGGGGTAAGTTTTTTTACCACTTCACGAATGGTTTCACGGTTTGTGTGGTGTCACACGGGCCGTTTGACTCACCGTGTAATAGGACTCGAATTATTTGAGTGGCCTTCCCATGGACAAGGTCACTGCCCCACCTCACGATAAGCTTCACAGTCCGTATGGTGTCACACGAGCCGTTTGGCCGTCCGTGTCATGGGACTTGGATTTTTGACCCGAAACTGCGATGCACTTACCTGGAAGGTCGTAGCTACGACACACTCATGGGCCGTGTGCTGGCACACGAGCCGTGAGTAATGCCGTGCCACAGGCCTTTGCTCATTTTGCAAACTTTTTTGCTCCTCGCCCCCGTCGTATCTGTCTTGACTCTCTGAAGTGCCCATTTCCACACATCAACCTGCCTCTGCGATGACAAAAACAATAACTAGTGATATACGACAAGTACACAATATAATGTAGAAACTAAAACACTCTTTGTTTTTTTTTTTTTGAAATAATTAAAGCATGGGTTGCCTCCCATAAAGTGCTTGATTTTACGTCGCAGCACGACACAGCTCCCTGATTACTCAGACTTCATTAAGGTGTAATACCTCTACCACAGAGGCTTCAGATACAACACCCACATATTTCTTGACCCTTTGTCCATTTACCTTGAATCGGTGCCCATTCTCTGCTTCTAACTCCAACGCACCATGGGGGGAAAATTGAACAGACTTATATGGTCCTTCCCATCTAGACTTTAACTTACCTGGGAATAGCCGCAACTGAGAGTTGTAGAGCAACATCTTGTCTCCCATATTAAAGCTACGCGGTGCGATGTGTCTGTCATGGTGTGCCTTCATCCTGGCCTTATATAGAGCAGCACTATCGTATGCTTGCAAACGCACCTCATCTAGCTCATTTATTTGATCCATCCTCAGATTTGTGGCTTCATCTAAATTCAAGTTCAACTTCTTTAAGGCCCACAATGTCCTATGCTCAATTTCCACAGGTAAGTGACACACCTTACCAAACACCAATTGGTATGGGGACATACCGATAGGGATTTTGTAAGCTGTGTGGTAGGCCCATAGCACATCATCAAGTTTTTGTGCTCAATCAGTCCTGGAAGCATTGACAGACTTTGCTAAGATCTCTTTAATTTCCCTGTTAGATACTTCAACCTGGCCACAAGTTTATGGATGGTAGGGAGTGGCGACCCGATGCTGCTTGACCCTATACTTAGCTAAATCTGCACGGAAGATTCTATTACAAAAGTGAGTTTCCCCATCACTAATGATAGTTTTGGGGATTCCAAATCTGGAGAAGATATTTCGCCTCAAAAATTAGGTTACACTCTTACTCTCGTTGTTTGGCAGCGCTACTTCTTCCACCCACTTGAAAACATAATCAACCGCTACCAAGATGTACCGCATCCCATAAGAGCTCACAAACGGTCCCATAAAGTCAATGCCCCAGACATAAAAAATTTCAACCTCAAGAATAGGCGTCAAGGGCATCTCCTGGCGCCTAGAGATATTTCCTTGTCTATGAAATTGGTCACACCCCACCACTAAGTCATGTGTATCCTTGTACAAAGTGGGCTATTAGTACCCACATTGCAGTATCGTTTTAGCCGTCCTGGCACTACTATGGTGCCCCCTCACAGGGGAGGCGTGGCATGCTTCCGTTATGCTCAACATCTCTTCTTCAGAAACGCACCATCGAATGATTCCATAAGCACATGTACGAAATAAGAACGGTTCGTCCCAGAAGTACCTGCGTACATTATGCAAAAACGTTTTCCTCTGGTGAGAGGTTAATTCCTGGGGCATGAGGTCACTCACCAGATAGTTAGCAAAATCAGCATACCATGGAATTAAGTCTACGGAACAAGCTAATACCTGCTCATCAGGGAATGAGTCGTCAATGGTTAGCCAATCGTTCCCCTTCGATTCGTCCTCCAGACAAGATAAGTGATCTGCCACTTGGTTTTCGGTTCCTTTTCTGTCTTGAACCTCAAAGTTAAACTCTTGTAATAGTAGGACCCTCCGAATAAATCGTGGTTTGGTGTCCTTTTTTGTCATGAGGTATCTCAATGCTGCGTGATCAGTATGCACAATCACCTTGGTCCCCAGGAGGTAGGCTCGAAACTTGTCGAAATCATAGACTACCGTTAATAGTTCCTGCTCAATTACAGTGTAGTTCCTCTGGGCCTCGTTCAGGGTTTTGCTGGTGTAGTATATAGGGTGAAAGCTGTTGTTATGCTTCTGACCCAGTACAACTCTCACAGCCGTACCACTCGCATCACACATGATTTCAAAAGGACATGACCAATCTGGGGCCACAACAATAGGTGCAGTAATCAGTTTTTGTTTTAGAGTCAGAAAAGCCTGTTTGCAGCTTTCATCAAATTGGAATTTATCATCTTTTTCTAGCAGCTGGCATAATGGATGTGCTATTTTGGAGAAGTCCTTTATGAATCAGTGGTAGAAACTCGCGTGCCCCAGGAAACTTCTCACACCTTTAACTGAGATAGGTGGTGGTAGTTTTTCAATCACTTCAATTTTTGCTTTATCCACCTCTATGCCACCTCTTCGCAGTGTTGTAAGGCCTTGCTCAAGTTCAGAAGACAGTCATCAAAGGAATCACTTACCACCAAAAAATCGTCCATGAATACTTCCAAGGTGTCCTCAACCATATCTGAGAAGATTGACATCATGCATCGCTGAAATGTAGCTGGGGCATTACACAGTCCAAACGATATCCGTCTGAAGGTGAATGTTCCATAAGGACAGGTGAATGTAGTCTTCTCTTGGTCTTCAGGTGCTATTGATATCTGATTATACCCCAAATAACCATCCAGAAAATAGTACCATCCTCTGCCAGCTTACAGATCTAACATCTGGTCCATGAAGGGTATGGGAAAGTGGTCCTTCAAGGTTCATTTGTTTAGTTTTATGTAATCCATGCACACCCGCCAGCCCATTACTGGACGTGATGGGACCAACTCATTCCTGTCTTAGCTATGACTATCATTCCCCCCCTTTTGGGTACACATTGGACTGGACTAACCCACTGGCTATCCAAAATCGGGTATATCACCCCAGCATCCAACCACTTAATGATTTCTTTCTTAACAACCTCCTGCATGGGTGGGTTGAGCCTGCGCTGATGTTCGATGTTGGGTACGCATTTATCTTCCAGTTTGATTTTATGAGTGCATATGCCAGGTGGGATTCTCACAATGTCAGCTATAGACCAACCAATCGCCTTTCTGAATTTTTGTAGTACCTCCAACAGTGCTACCATCTGTGCATCCTACAAATCTTCAGCCACAATCACGAGTAAAGTTTTGTTAGTACCAAGGAAAGCATACCTTAAATGTTGTGGAAGTTCTTTGAGCTCCACTGTTGGAGGCTCTTCAATCGAAGACTTGGCGGGTGGCGATGGTCTATTTTGCAAGTCGAGGTCTAACCTTCTCGGCACGTAGGGTCTGGTTCCCCTACCTTGCAATGCTTGCGTTGTACCCTTATAGTCGGTCACACTATCGTCAGGAAAATTCATGATGACGGCAGCCAGTTCATCAATACTCAGTTCCTCTTCAACTGGAACCTCAGAAAAGTATGTGTCCTCTACATCTATGATAGATATTACTGACATGTTCTTAGGCCTCTTCATAGACGCCTAAGAATTTGACTTCTTCGGAGTTTAATCTAAAAGTCAACTCTCCTTGTTCCACGTCCACCAACGCTCTTCCTATAGCTAAGAATGGTCTCCCCAGGATGATGGGGACCTCAAAGTCAACCTGACAATCAAGAATAACAAAATCTGCAGGAAAAATGAACCTGCCTACCTTTACCAGCACATCACATAGGATTCCTACGGGCCTCTTAAATGACATGTCCACCATAAGCAACCTCATTGACGTGGGTGTAGGGGCTCCTAAGCCCAACTGTCTGTATACTGCTAGTGGCATCAAGTTTATACTAGCTCCCAACTCGCAGAGAATCCATGCAAAATCAAATTACCCTATTATGCATGGAATGGTAAAAGCCCCAGGATCCTCCTTTTTCTCTACCAACGATCTTGTAGCATTAGCACTACAGTGGTGGAGGGTCCCTGACTCAGATGTGATAGTCCGCTTCTTGGTTACCAGGTCCTTCATGAATTTGGCATAGCCCGGCATTTGCTTGAGTGCTTCCACTAAGGGTATATTGACAGACAACTCTTTTAACATTTCTAAAAACTTCTGGAACTTGTCATTGTATTGCTTCTTCTTCAGCCTTTGTGGAAATGGTGGTGGTGGCTTAGGGACAGTTGGCAAAGGTGTTGGCCCCGATTTATCCAAACTACTTGATTGTTGAACATTCTTAGCATCATTGGGCGTCATAACTGCTTCCTCCACTGTTTTATCAGGCTGGTGCACGTTGGTGTTGATCGCACTATTATTCACTTGAACTCCCATATCTCTGACTAGCACTGGTTCAGGAAATACCAATCCACTTCTAGTGGCTACAGCCATGCAGTGACTATCATTTTTGGGGTTCTGGATGGTATCACTAAGAAGGCCCCCAACCTTCCTCTAATTCAGTGAAACAGATAACTGGCCCATTTGCTGCTCCAGTTGTTTAATTGAAGTAGAGTGAGAGTTCACTAACTGACGAATATTTGACATCTCCCCACGCATGTCTATCACCCCAAACTCAGTTGTTTCCACCTTGTCCAATACTTTAGCCATCATCTCTTCCAGCTTTGAGGGACCACTGCCATTATTTGGGCGCTCTCTATTCATAGGAGGTACATATGGTGCAGGCCGATCATTTTTGAAGTTGTCTCTGTTCTGCCAATTTCCATTATCTCTAGCCATGGGTCGATCATAATAATTTTCCCGTCCATAGTTCCGACCTTGGTTTCCATATTTAAATGGCCGGAAACCCCCTGGCTATTTAGCAACTTAGCCTCTTCATCATACTCGTACCCTGCATCATCATACCTGGGTGCCAATTTTACTGCTTTGACCTTTTCCAAACCTCCACCCAACAGCTTCTTTGTCAGCAGATCAATCTAAGTTCGTATGTGAGCCATGTTTTAGTCACGTTCCTCTTCGTTCTTGCGCTGTTCAGAACTCATCCCAACAAGAAACCCTGAGAAATCACCATCTCTTGTATACCAGGCTCTGCTGTTTTTGGCCGCTTGATCTAAGATGCCGATAATGTCAAGAAATGTTCTGGACATATACAAACCCCCACAAGCTGCATCAACAATGGGCTTAGTCACAAAGTTGCACGATCGGTAGAAAACCTCCTTTAGATGCTCATCTGTGAGGTTATGGTTTGGGCATTGCTTAATCGTTTGCCTGAACTGCTCCCAGGTCTCGTATAACGCCTCTGTTGGTAACCGCCGGTGTGCACCTATCTCATCCTTTAGCTTAAGTTTTGCAGATGCTGGGAAAAGTCTTTCTAAAAATGCTTCCTTCAGCTCACCCCAGGTATGGATAGACTCGTAAGGAAGTTTGTTCAACCACTTGGTTGCCTCCACAGACAAAGACAACGAAAATAGCCTGAGTCTTATTGCTTGCTGATTAACTCCTGGGATTTTAGAGGACTGGTAGGTGGAGACAAAATTCATGAGATGTTGGTTGGCATCTTCATATGGTTGTCCCGTAAACAGACTTTCAGCGACAATATCTGCAACAAAGTGTTGTTGATTGTGAACTTCACTCCCGCGGGCAGTGGCGGCAAGACAATTGCACCTATGGCCCCAGCGCCATCTTCCTCATCATATCTAGCTCGTGGCTGCAAGGGAACAACTGGCTACATAGGAGAAGGTGGTCTAACTCCAACTTGATGCTGAGGAGGGACCACCGGGGGAACTCTATCACCATCAAGATCATGAATTCCAATTCCATCATGTCATCTATTCTCAATATTAAGGGCTAATTCTTGCTGCCTCTGCACCTCTCGCTCCTGTGCATTCATCCTTCTAATGGATCTCCGTAGCTCTGGGTCGTAGGCGATTAGAGTTTCATTTTTACTATGAGTAGAAGGCATACACAACCTGTCTTCTGCAGTACTAACAAACAAAACAAAAAGTAAAATCAGGAAATAGAATTACACTAAAACTAGCACTAATAGACTATATCTTCGCCGTAGTCCCCGGCAACAGTGCCAAAATTTGATATGCCCAAACTCACACCTCAAATAAAGTGCAAAGCGGTCGTTGACCAAATATAGAACCCAACACGAGTTAGGGTCGATCCCACAGGGAATGCATAAAAATACAGCTAGAAGTACTTCATCTCACGTGTAATTCCTATTTCCAAAATAACAATGCATAATAAAAGTGAGAATTATTACAGTAATATTTAAACTAAGTAGCACACGTATTCTACTAATTTCTTTCTACGATGACTATTGATGTTCAACAATGACTTGCTAAACTAGGTTTGCGGTTCTCATGACACCAATTCCAATATTCAAACTTAGAGCTTTCGCGACAGTGATCTCATATACGGAGTAAGTAAATAGTTAAGACCTAATTCACCTTCCATTCCCTCTTATGTGTATATCGTTCCTTACCTTCCAGTCTTAGAACATTTTAATCATTATACTCTTACCTTCTACTCCAGGATACTCTCACCTTTCGGTCTCGAGTACTTAAACTAGGTTAAAAACCCCAAATTTTGCCACAAGACTCTTTTCCTAATCACTACCTCCCTTTCGGACAAACAGTGAATACAGGGTTACCCCAATGCATCGATTCATCAAGGTTTAAGTTCAATTGAAGACATTTTATGGTGTATACGACGATCACTTCCGACGTTAGCCCTAAATTTGCCAATCTTCTTTGGTAATCATGGTCCCCACAACCCTAGTTGTGTGTTTAGCCTAGCATGCTTGAAGAATCTGAATTAGAACAAGATGAGGAAGACATGAATCACACTTACGATTGAAAGATCAATGAAACTACAACTTGCAATTGCAATTCAACGGATCAAACGTATCAAAAAGTTGCAAAGTAACGTGACAAGTACAATATTCTCCTCGGTCTAAGTTCAGCCATCAATAATAATAATAAAACGACCTAAAAAATATATTTATATGACTTAGAAACAAATCCTACATGAAATAGGAAAACTGGGCGTCGACACGCACAACGACTACTACACGGATCATGTAAGGTTCAATGGTCTGTGTCACCCTTCGTCTGGATCTCCTTAGAACCATATTTCACACTCTCCTCAGTCGGCCTCACTGCCTCACTTGACGAGCACCTGTGACGGGTCGTGTATTGTCACACGGTCCGTTTGGGTCACTGTCTAATTTGCCTTGATCTTTGCCTTGAGTGTGTACCTTGTCACAGACTCTGTAACACTTCACGGTAGGTTCAACGGTCCGTGTAACTGCCAACGGCCCGTCAACATGTTCCGTGTGTTTTTACTTGAACTCAAATCCATGACAATTTCATGGCCAACATTCTGCCTCTGTTCACGGATAGTTACATAGCCCGTGAAGGAGTACCGGGCCATCAATCTTCCCGTGTGATCTAACTTGTGCAATTTTGACTTGTTTCAGCCTCAGCTACTCACTTCCACTTCCCACGACCAGCCTCACGGTCCATGAAGGGTCACATGACCCGTGGTGGTGACCGTGTGAGGCTAGGACTGGCCCTTTTTTTGGGCATTTTCTGCCTCTATCGACTGTTTTCGTGCCTTGCCTAGATTTCCTGAAAATACGCTAACCAAAATGTTAAACGCATAAAATTTTCTTGAGAACTTACAAAGATTTTACCTAAAAAGCGTTAAATGATGAGCGTTTTCACGACTCATCAATAGACTAGACATTAGGGTGTGCAGTGCTCAAATGATACCCTGGACTGGACCTCATGGCGTAACGAACTCACACAATACCCTGGACTAGACATCAGGGCATGATGGCAGACTCTGCCTACAACACATAGCCAGGAGTAGAACCCACAATAAGCTCCCAGGACGTAACATGTTTCCCAGTATTTGAACATCCAACAGGCATCAAGTAGTCAACCCAAGTGTATGCCTCAATAGAAGTAATATAGACTCGTGTCTAGCAGTTAAGAAGTTCACCCCAGCTGAAGATGTAGCAAGTGTCTAGCGTAAGCAGAACCAGGCTAACAATATCCTGGCTAACTACTGACGATAACATGACCTCAGGGTAGAATAATAGGCATTGCAGCTGATAATCGCAACAACACCCTAACAAATAATATTACCCAGCTAAACCCGAGTATGGCACACATCCCATTATTTAGATCATAATTTAGTTACCTAAGAGGCCGGAATACGGCATGCTGACTACTTCAAAACATGAGATCATAGTCACAAGCTCACAAGGAGTATTCAGGAGTGCAACCAATAGCAAGCCTCTCAATATCACATAATTCTCATACCAGGACACCCACATGGAAAATAGGTAACCAAACAGACATATCACATGTCAACCCCATTGATAACAGAGATAACTTATCCAGGAATTTATGTGCCAACTCACTATTAATGTGACAATCTCCAGAACAGATGGTATTTCCAAGGACTAACTCCTACAGACCGCGTTACACCCATGGATGGCCTAGTGAATCTCGAGGGATCAAATGCACATCCCTTTGCAGAAGCACATCTGCATTTCTATCTCCCCCGAGGTATGGTAGTATTATATTACATACCAAGGTCATAGTGCCCAATCATAGGTATAAGCAATAACAATTCTTAAAATATAGCTAGTGCAAGGAAGTTTAGCATGTGTATAATATCTATCAGCTAGAAATATAAGTTATATGCTATAGAAATCGTGATGAATCATGTCTACCAGAGGCAAATAGATCACAACCAGACCGTCATAAGTACTCAGGATAACATAGACATCCTAACCACACTACAAGTATCTAACAATCAAGGTTATAGAGCAACATGGAAGTCACAACCAAATCCCAGGTATCTCGAATAATCAAGGCTATCAGAATCAAGTCAAGCTAGTGCACATACCTGTCACATATCCTCAACCCAAACCAGCCACTTTCAGGCCCCCTCGTAGTCGAATCATGTTAGAACTCAGCTAATTTAGCCGCTACAGCTAACATAACCTTCAATACAACAACTGTAGTCCCATATCACCATATATTACATATGCGGATTCATAACCATCTATATGCAACATATCTTCCACATCTCAACCCCTTCACGATGCATTTCTACATATTCCAACTCAAATATGCAAACATTTCAGCTTAGTGTAAGGTTAGAGAAAGTTTAGCCTAGCTAGCATCCGACGTCTCTTGCTCTGAGTCAATCCAGCCAAGCTTTTTCCCTCTTAATCATTTCTTAATGTTGTTCAGCTATTAAAATAAAATCTATGAGGTCAATACGGTCAAATTGGCTATACAAACTTTAACAATGAGCGAAAATACGTCAATCGGGCCTAAAGCGAGGAAAAATAGGGCCCATACCTAAGATGTTGAACCAACCCCCATAAAATGATACCTACATCACCCCGAGTCCACAACCAAAAATTAGACTCAAAACGGGCCCCAGAAGACCAAGAAAACCCATAAAATTGGAGTTAAAAACTTTACCGAGAGAATATTATTTTCAAAACTTTCTTGGTCAAAATTCTCAAAAACCAGTAAAAATCAGCAGATACCCAACATATCATAATATTTCCTTCAGAATATAGATCAGTTTAGACTCAAATTTTGCTAAATTTCATCAAGAATCAATCACGATATCAATATGTAAAAAATTTCATAATTTACGAGAGCAACATAAGCTAAAATGGAAATTTTACCACGACATTTCTTGCAAAATTTTTAGTCATGTGGACCTTTGAATCTCTCAAATTGGATAAGAAATGCTCTCGAAATTACCATGTAAAGTTGGAGAAATATATGTACATATATGTGTATTTGCTACTTGAAGGTCACATCTATATATAGGCTAGAATGCCTTGACACCTCGCTTCCATATGGCAGTATCAAATCATGCCACGTGGAAGAAACAAAGATTGCCAGATCATCCTATCCTCTTTAATCTTTCAATCTCTTTTTCATCATTCTGCGCTCGTTCGGTCTTCAATTTTCGCAAACAAACTATGTAACCATATAAATTTTAAAATTCTGGATCCAACGGTGTAGTCGTAATTCCCAATGGAACTTCCCATGATAATGTGAAGGTCTCACTTTTTTATACACAACTTTTAACGAAAAGCCCTCAGGGATCAAATCGCATTCGGACATCCCCGGTATCACGTCCTAGACCAAAATTGATATTTCGGAGCCAAGTTCTCATTCAGGGCATGATTCCCGAGGGCATTGACTGAGTCAACTATTAATCAGTTTCGGCGATTAAATTTGCAAACCACGATATAATTACACTGGATATGCTCCTAGCCTAATTCAACCATTCTGGAGCTAATGGAATCGTTAGAATTCCACTACAAGGCCATTTACTAGGACTTTAACTGAAAACTCATTTTACAGGATAACTTCCCAGTTAACTCAAAAATTCACATAATTCACATATAACCCAACCAATAACCATTCCAACAGTCCCAACAAATCACCAATGGCCCGAGGATATTGTACACATGCTCAAATCAACACAATAACTGTAAAATCATAGAAATGAGGTACAGTTAGCTGGTAGAACTAAGGACTCAATTAGATAAACTAATTAGTTATCTTTTAGTACAACTAAGCATCCAATCCTCTATTTTATCTTTATATAAAAAAAGGAAAGGAAAAGAGGTGAAGTAGTACTAACAGTGTCTGATTAAGTTTGTAGTCCTCATAGGCATTTAAAAAGTATTGTATCGCTTATATAGTCGTCGTCGAGGCCATCCAACCTGTCAAACATCACATATTATAACAACATCAGTGATGTTTTATAATATCTAAGAAGAGATTATTTGTAGATGCATCAGTAGAAACATGAAAGCATAAAACTTTTATAAAATGCATCAGTAGGACATAATCTACCAAAGTTATTAGCTTCCAACTACAATTTTATAAAATGTATTCATCTGATGACAAATAATGATCTCTATGGCATTTGAGTAGTAGAACAAGATAGAATATCTTACACGAAACTTGTTCTCATCAGAGTTAGTACTGAACTTGTTGTCTTCATAGTTAGTAACAAGGAGCCCTGTTTGTTATTTTTTAATTTATGGTTGAAGAAAAATTGTTACTTTGTTTTGGTCACGTCTTCTTCACTTCTTTGTGCATTTTCATTGCTCTCTTATGATTTTTGGTGAGTGTTACTCAATTATTTAAACTAGATTTTTGTCAAGCTGGTTGATGAATTATTTGTACCAAGGCAGCAAGATGAGGTTTGGGGACAAGACGAGCTGTGGAGAGGCGAGAAACTGATGTGTTGCCTTTTAAAAAAATAGAAAGACATAATATTTAGAAATAATATATTATGTTAGTAACATTAGTCTTGAAATTTCGGCCCTGTTTTTGTTCATTGTAGCTCATTTTGTAGCTTTTCCTATTTTCTTTCTTACTCATTTCTAACGGGTTGTTCAATTTTCTTGAAGCTTTTGTTAATGTTTTTGGAAAAACCTCATGAAGATTGAAACTTTAAATTTATTCCCAGCTTTTGTTTATTTTGCAGTCAAGATAACAAGTTTAGAAGATGATGCATGAGCTTATTATTAGTTTGCTACGAATGTTATGCAAAACTTGATGTCATTTTTAGCACGGATGTTAGCTAAT
The DNA here is from genome assembly GCA_038996855.1 of Solanum aculeatissimum. Lineage (NCBI taxonomy): Eukaryota > Viridiplantae > Streptophyta > Magnoliopsida > Solanales > Solanaceae > Solanum > Solanum aculeatissimum. The sequence goes on from JBCEWC010001439.1 coordinate 15,491, forward strand.
TCTTTTTTATTAAGTAAATATTGAAACTAAAATCATGGGGTGTTAACTAATTTATTATAATTAATCGTACACTCTTTATCTCTATCTTTCTGTCTCTGTCTCTTCTCTATAGATATCATCTTTTTGTATGGAGATTTTTACTACCAATTTGTTATTTGTTTATAAATTTTTATTCTAGTGATATCAATTGTAGTAGGATCATTGGTTATAAATTAGAGATTAGAATTATTGCTCATCTCTAAAAGGCAACCTCGGACTAGAAATGTTATCATCTCTAATGGATAATCTAGTACTACAAACGAGTTCGTCTCTAAAGCTATTCTAAGGTTAGGTCGTTGATGGTCCCTAAAGTTATTTCTAGGACCAATTTATTCTAGTCTCTAAATCGATTCTTAGACTAGGTAGTGATGGTCGTTATAGCTATTTAAGACTAGATTGTGATTATCGCTAATGTTGTTCTAGGACCACATCATTGTCGTGTCTACAAGATTACTAGAACCAACTGTTAATAGTTGCTACATATTTTTAACAACAAGAAAATAAATCTTTCCCTAGAAATATATGGCCTATTTGAGACCAGAAATTTAGTCTCTAAATGGACACAACTATTAGATATTTTTCTCATTCCAAATTGTCACGACCCGGTCCTGGTCATGACGGCACCTGCTAGATCCCACCTACAGGAAAGCATATTACCCAACCCTAAGGGTACCTGTCCTAGCTTACTAGTCATAATCATAACCAATATGATAATATAATTAATCGAAACCTATCCAGAACTTGGAAGTCAACTGTACAGAGCTACAATAGACGCAAGGACATAATCATATACATAAATCATTAATCATAATGATATACAAATCAGGGGTGCTCCTACAAATACATAATTCTACTGCACATGGCCAACGTCTGAATGCAAAATATGACCATCAAAAGAAAGGAGACTGCAATAAAGATAGAGTTGTTGGTGCTCACCTAAAAGAAGTCTCTTGTGTGCTCTCGAAACCCCCAAAATCAGCAATTATGGCCCATACCTAGACCCGCACCATGGAAAGATGCAGAAATGTAGGGGGTGAGCAGCAGAAAAAGGCACCCAGTAGGCATCATCGGCTGATCAGTGGAATGTAGTAAATCTAGAAGAGTCAAATATAAAGAACTATAGCAGGTCTAGCCAAATTAGAACTCAAATCAAGGAAACAATATGTCTGAAAACCCTCAGACCATAACAGAACCAACCAAAGAGATGAAAAATGATAACTGAACAAACCCAAGTGATGAACAATGATAATTTGAACCAACCCAAGTGATGAACAATGAGAACCTGAACCAGCCCAAGTGATGAACAATGATAACCTAACACAGTTATGTATACCCATACTAGAACTGTCCCAATCTGGGACTAGTGTCGTACACGGGTGCAAGGCCCTAATATTTATGCTTGTACGACAACTAGGCCCCTATAAGCCCAGAAGGTATACCCATACACAATTTGATGAACCAAATCACGACAGAACCCAACTCCCTAGATCACAGGTCAGTTGTACATAGGTGTAAGGCCCTAGTGTCTAAGTCGGAACACCCCTTGAGCCCCCATAAGCCCAGAGGGTACACCTATGCACACTTGGGTGTGTATAGGTGTAGGGATACAAGGAATAGTAATTGATAGAAAAACCCTCAACCATCCAATTGAATCTGAACCAGTAACCCGACTCTAATGACGGGAGAGAACACAAAACCTAAATTAGAACCACGAATGTGACTTCATAAGTACCCTGGTCTGAGCTGTACCTCAAACCATGCGTGGACTGGACTTCAGCAACCCCCTGGACTGGAGATCAGGTAGAAAAGACCCTTGACTTGATATCAGGGTGTGATGAGCTCAAACGATACCCTGGACTGGACATTAGGGCATAATAAACTCAGACAATACCTTGGATTGGACATCAGGGAGTGTTCACTCAGATGATACCCTAGACTGAACATTAGGGTGTGTAGTACCCCGAGCTGGATATCAGGGTGTGATGACAGACTATGCCTACAACACATAGTCAAGAGTAGAACACGCAATCAGTTCCCAGGATGTAACATGTTTCCCAGTATTTGACAACCAGACATGCATACAAGCAACTAAATTGATGTATGTATCTGCATAAGTAGTATATGATCGTGTCTAGTTGTTCACAAGTTCACCCCAGTTGAAAACATAGAAAGTATCTAGAATAATCAGAACCAGGATAATAATATCTAGGCTATTTAATGATGGTAACAAGACCTCAGGGTATAATAATAGACAGTCCAGTTGATAATTGCAATAACACCACAACAAATAATATCACCCAGCTAACCTCGAGTATGGCACACATGTCATCATTCAAATCATAATTCAGCTACCAGAGAGTCAGGAATGACATACCGACCACATCACTGCAATGGGATCATAGTCACAAGGTCACAAGGCGTAACCAAGAGTATAACCAACAACAAGCCTCCTAATATCACATAACCCTCATACTAGATGACCCACACGGGTAAAAAGGTAACCAAAAAGACATATTACACGCCAACCCTGCTAATAATAGAGATAACTCATCCAGGCAACTACGTGTCGACTCACTGATAATGTGAAAATCTCAAGAACAGATGGTAATCCCAAGGACTAACTCCTACAGACCGCATTACACCCATGGATGGCCTAGTGCATCCCGAGGGAGAAAATATACATCCTTTTGCAGAAGAATATCTGCATTTCTATCTCCCTCGAGGTATAATAGTATGGTATTTTTTGCCAAAGTCACAGTGCCCAATCATAGGTATAAACGATAACAATTCTCATAATACAATTAGTACAAGGAAGTTTAGCAAGTGTGTAATAACAACCAGCAAGAAATATAAGATATATGTCATAAACATTGTGATGAGTCATGTCTACCAGAGGAAAATGGGACATAACTAGACGGTCACAAGTACTCAGGGTAACATAGATGTCACAACTACACTACAAAAATCTAACAATTAGGATTTCATAGCAACATAGAAGTCACAGTCGTATCCCATAGAGTCAACAATAAACTCACAAGTTACAAGATATCAGTAATCGTAGGCTATGGTAGCATATAGACAAGAGTCAAGCTCAGTGCACATACTTGCCCCATGGCTTCAACCCATATCCAGCCTTCACCGAGCCCTTGCGTAGTTTAACAGTGCCAGAAGTTAGCTAATATAACAACTATACCTATGTCACACCTCGGGAGGGTACCCTTGGCGTGGCCAATACTCAGAGACTATTGCTAGTCCCCAAGCGAACCACTTGGTCTCATCGTCATATCATAGTCAACAACGGAAGAAAATACTCAAGTAATACACATCATATGGAATGATATAACTCTACTAAAATATAGTTTCCAATGAACAAGTTTGGAAATAACAATACTCAATAATCCTCTACTCAATATCTATGAAGCCTCTACCTCTAAACAGCTAGATGGTACCATGACAGGTCATGGCTACCCAACTCAAAGAAAATAAAATATTTAGTGAAAAACAATTCTCCCCCGAAGGCAAGGAGGGCTCACCAACTCTGAAAGCATGGAAGTAAACCTCAACAGTGCATCTGCCGAAGTCCTCTAATACCTTCCTCTGCATCATAAAACAATGCAGTCCAAATGGACGTCAGTACATGGAATATACTGGTATGTAAAATGGTTGAAAAGAAAAGGACATACTCAAGGATGCTCAACTCAAGTAACTTCACTCTAAAATCTACTCATCTCCACTAAGTAATTCATACAAACTTAGTAATAAAATCATGCTACGAAAATAAACTCAATACTATACGACTCATGTCAAATCATGCAAAATTAAGGAGTTTTTCTAATCGATAAGACTCACACCATCATAGTTGGTGATGTACAATAAAAAAGACGTCGTTGTTCGCCTGTCCATTACTTGCTAAGGTAGGGACACTCACCTCTGCTTTTTGGATCCTCAAGCCTTGTACATCGTTTTGGGACAAGAGTTGCCAGAGTTAACTGCACGACTATCCTATGCGGGTAACATAGTTCTAGGGTGTTAACTCTTACCCAACTCGATGCTCAATAATACTCTCAAAATATCCTCTTTAAAAATCTCATTTAAACTCATCTCAATTGTTTAGACTAAATGTTCAATTTTGGCAACAGTGATTAAAACATGACTCATCTCCTCAAGACTCTTCCTCAATCACTAATTATGACATGCAAACTTCAATAAAAGGTGTTCAAAAATCATCTTTGTTAAATATTCAATACAACCATAAATCTCAATTTAAAATAATGCATAAAAATCACATATAGTTCTCAATTAGGATTCATGTGAATGAAGACATGAGCATGCATCTCAATCGAATACCAACTCATGAACATCATCCATATATTTTTGATATGTACAAAGAAACTCAATTGGACAACAGACAACTCAAGAAAGTCAATTTAGGAATTAGGGTAAAACTTTACTCGAACTCAATTACAAGGAAATCAACATGTGGGGCACGTGGATGAACTCAATCTAACGTTATGAGTAGCCTTACATACCTGGAAATTTAGATTTTTGAAGAACTTTGAAGAACACACTTGATTCTCTTGAAACCCTAGCTTTTTCTCTTCTTGGAACCTTGTTTAAAGTCTTGGAGGATGTTTTGAATATAAAAGGACTGATTAGATATGTTTAGGGGCTTATATAGGTGTAAAAACGTTAAGCCTAGGCTTTAAAAAGGTGGAAAAAGATCAAAATAACCCTTTAGAAAAAGTTATCAAAAGTTGTCCACGGGCCCATTTACGACCCGTGGAAACTTTCACGACCCGTGGGACCTTTCCTAAAATTTTAGGAAACTTTTTGAAGCTACTGGAGCTTTTCACAAGCCCATTCTACGGCCCGTAGAACACTTTACAACCCGTAGATAGATCCGTGAAGTTTGGGGCTCAGAAACTGATTTTCAGGACTTTTCCACGAGCTCAACTTAGGGGCTATACTTTGATCCACGACCTCATAAAGGGGTTTTGTGGAACAACTCTACAACAAATAGTCTCCAATAAAATGGCCATAACTTTTGACTTTGAACTCCAAATGAGGTGAAATTAGTTTTGTTGGAAAGCTAATTCAAAGAGATTTCATTTGGTAGGTCATGAGCCACCTAATTCTTTGTGTGCTAAGAGTTATGATCATTTAAAGTTGACCCTTACACAATCCAATACTAGAAACTCAATTTATAGGAAGGTTTTGAACTCGTCTAAGTACTAGGGGTCTCTTATGAACCTAATACACTTCTAATATTCTTCACACATATAGGAATGAGCCTTAAAATATAGGTACATGCAAGGCATCACTAGGTCCAAGCTTATATACTTACGACGAAAAAATTCAGGTTGTATGCATAGAGTTATAGGTGTGTTACAAGCTAACACAGCCTTCAATACAACAACAGTCATCCCATGCCATAATATACAACCTATATAGATCAAACCAGCTATATACAACACATATTGCACAGCTCAACCCATAAACAACTCATTACTACACATCCCAACTCAATTATGCATGCATTTCAACTTAGTCTAAGGTTTAGAGAAGTCTAGCCTACCTAGCAGATGATTCCTCGCATCCTGAGTCAATCTGCCTGAGCTTTTCCCCTTTGAATCACTTTCTGATGCTGCTCCGCTGTTAAAATACAGTTCAGAATACGATCACATTGACTGTAAAATCTTGAAAAATGGGTAAAATTACATCAATTGGGCCTAAAATAGAAAAAATAAGAACCACCCTCGAAATCCTAAACAAACTCCCAAAAAATGTTCCCCACATCACTCTGAGTCTACAGCCAAAAATTTGGCCCAAAATGGACCCAAGAAGATCGAGAAAAGACCCAAAAATGAAGTTGAAAACCTTACCGGGAAAATATTCTTTGCAAAGCTTTCTCAATCAAAATTCTCAAAAAGGGGACAATTTCAGCTATCACCCAGCATACCACAACATTCCTCTTAGAATGTAGAATAATTTAGGCTCAAATTTCACTTAATTTCGTTAAGAATTGGCTAAAATATCAACATATAATGTTTTCACAAATTCTGAGAAGGAAATTAGTTAAAATAGTGATTTTACCTCCAAATACATACTGAATCCCAAATCCAACTTCATCACGACATTCTTTACAAAAATCCAAATCAAGTGGACTTTTGAATCGCTAAAATCGAAGTTAGGGGATCAAAAGTTATAGCCATTTGAAGTTTCTCCCCAAGTGCCCTTGCGACCAGGCCTTTTATAGATGTGGCCACACCGCCCCGCCGTGCGGACGTGGGCGTGTGGGTGTATGCGCCTATGCCTTTCCATGCGAACATGCGCGCGCGCGAGCGCGAGCGCGGACCTATGTGCCTGCTACTGGAACCAACAATTCCCAAAAACTTCCCCAGGGCATTCTCGAGCTATCTGATGTCCGTTTTACGTAAATAAATAGTGTAACCATATGGATTTTGACGTTCTAGATCCAATGGTGCAGTCAAAATTTTCAACGGAGCAATCTACAGAAAAAAGAGAGTCCTACTTCTTCCCGGCTAATTCTATCTAAAATAACTGAGGGGGTCAAAAAGCAACCGGAAGCCCTTACCAATCGACGAAAGGTCATTTTAGACTTTTTTCGACGATTTGGAGTTGACCACGTCATCATATTTCCATTCGAGCATGTTTAGCTGGATTTTTACATAAATGCACTTTTTAGCTTCTTGTTGAACTCATTTTGCAACTTTTGGCTCAAATTCATATCGGGACCCTCCATCCTCGGACCAACCACCCTCCTAGCCTAAATCAGTCATTTTAGAACTGATGGAACTGTTAGAATCTCATTTCAAGGTCGTTTGCTAAGGTTTTGATAGAAATCTCATTTTTTGTAGTTTTAACCTGCAAACTTGCATAATTCACAACCAAAACCACCCACAATCATTCCAACAGTCCCAATACGCCATAAAATGTCCGAGATTACCATATAGAAGCTCAAACCAACAGAGTAGCCACAGAAATACAGAAATGATCCGAAGGGTCATTACAAAAATTTCTTTAGTGACTAGATTTTAAAACTCGTTGCTAACGATCAATTGCAACGGAAGTTATAACGACGAGTGACGACCAATTTTTTTGGGTCGTAACTGCTTATTTGGAACTAGATTTGAACTTTGAGGGATGAGATTTTCCTTCCTTAGAGACAGTTTTTCTTGTAGTGACCCGTAAGTTGGTAGGGCGCCATAGACATGTAATTTTTTACCGACCCTGAGGTTTTACACCATTTTAAGTATTTAAATATTTTCTTCTAGAGCTAAATTAAATATTTCATTTTTTTATAATCTTATTTTATGAAATCTATTTTAAAGGATTTGAAAACAACAAAAATAGAATCACATTTTTTAGGGTAAGTTCTATTTAAAAAAAAATAAGAGTGTGTTTTCTTATAATTTCAACTTAATAAATAAGCTGGTTATTTTAGAATTTTCCTTAACTATATTTTAGTGTGTCTATTTAACTTTTCTCATATTTTTGTTAGTGCAAAATAATTTCCTAATATTTTTATCATTATATTTTAGTTTTTTCTATTATTTCAAAACAAAACAAAACAAAAAAAAGTCCGGCAAAATAATAGATAAATAAATAAAACACCAAAAGAAAACTACCCAACTTACTTGCATGTTCCACCTATTGAAAATCTTCTCATTTATGCACAAACCCACATGGCTTACACATCTATTCATGCACAACCTCACACAAGCAATAAACACAAAACACACACATAATCTACCATCTCTCAACTTCCCCATGTTTCTCTCAACTATCTCCACATCCAACTCCCTCATGTTCCTTTTAATTAGCATCAGGCTCATACCAAAAACATATAAAATAGATATCTGAGAACACAGAAAGGGGAAGGAGAAATGCAGAGCATCACACGTACAAAAAGCAAGAGAGAAGAAAAAGGACAAAAGTTTAGGTTTGCTTCTCTTTGGGCTGGTAATATTGTTCTTTGTTGCTACATCTTTCTTTTGATTTTAGATTTGATTAAGTTATATCTTTGTAAATTGGATTAGTTTCTTGTCAAGTTGTTTTTGTATTGTTTACTTCTTTAAATAAATGTTTGGAGTTTCTTTTTCAAACTTGTTTAATTCTTTTTCTTTCCTTCCAGAAGCAAACATATTGAGCTGAATGGTTAATTAGCCTATAAGTCAGTAGAGAAGTCTTATATTTGTAGATATAATAAAGTTTGAATAGTTTCTTTTCGGAGTAATTTATTTGTGGCACTGAGGAATGAATGCGCAAAAAATTTACTATCATATATAGAGAGCCAAGTTGATGACAATCAATAGCAAACTTGTAATTATACTCATATTACAAGGGTAAATAATAATATATTGACTTATTTCATACTCTCTTTGTCCCATATTATATGGACATTTTTCATTTTACATGATTAGAAATCATTAATGTATTAGTCAACTTTACCATTTTACCCTTTATTTATATCAATGTACATTAAATTAAGCTAAAAAAAATTATTAATACACTAATTAAATAAAATAATTAATTCAATCCTAATTTAGTAAGTGTCCATATAATATGAGACAAATATTTATAGAAAGATGCCCATATAATATGAGATAGAGATAATATTAACAAGTAAAAATATCTATCAAGAAAGATAGCAAGAAAAAAAAGTAGTTCTAAAAACTTCTTTCTATTATATAGAAATATAAAATGAATGATGACTAATGATAAAAATGTAATTTCACATGCTAACAAAAATTTACCAAGAAAAATAAGAAGAAAAATACTAATTCTAGAAGCATCTTTCAATAAAAATATGAAACATGAGGAGTCAAGAATATATATGTCATTCTATATTAATTTATTAAAATATTATATATTATGTGTGTCATCTAAATTCACTCTACGTGTTTAAATATACTACACAAATTTTATATATTAATTTTTTTCTAGAAAGTTTTTTATTATTTTTGTTTTATTATATAAAAAGCCATAAATAGGACAATCAAGGATATTTTTATAAAATCAATTAAAAATAAGTTTAAAGTAATTATTACATTATGCAAAATATGTATGAATTTTTTAGAAATATCAATCCAAGTTCTAGAAAATTCTAATGATTGTACAATGAAAAAGATTAAAAAAAATAATTAATTAAATGTACATCTTAAGATGTGGTGTCTAATTATTTCTTCAAAAAGTTATGAATTTATTTTTATTTTTGTAAAAGTAACTTCAAGAATTTAATTGTTCTATTTTGTGATGAGTTAATAGTTAAAACGTTCATTAAATTTGACACACTTTATTAAATGCACATTTAAACAATGAGAAAGTCTTCATTAATTATTCACTCATTTTGTTATTATTTTACTTTCTTTCTTTTATTGTGTATTATTGTGATATCTAATCTAATTAGTCTATTTTGCTATTATTTAATTTTTAATTCTAAATATTTTTTTCTATTCATTATGTGTACTAAAAATAACTACTTTAATATAAAAAATATTATTTTTAAAATATAATTAATTGTTTTAATCTTTATTTTGGTTCTAACATACATGAAAAGAAATAAGTGAGATGAAATTAATAACATATTAGATTGAAATTAAAGAATAAATAAAAATAATTTAGATATTTAAAAAAAAAATATTTAACAACAACAACATACCTAGTGAAGAGGGTAAAATGTACGCAGACCTTACCACTACCTCAGAGGTGGAGAAATTCTTTCCTGGGAACCCTCATCTCAAAAACCCGTAAACAGAATAACTAGATATGAAAAAAAAGGAAAAGGTAAACTATAGCTTTACAAATAAAATGACGGATGGAATGTTTGCATTTAAAGTAAACTATAAATGTTTAATAAATCATAAAAGAGTAGTTCTTCATTTAATAATACTTATCATCATGTTTGTACTTTATCTTATTTTAAACATATTAAGTTTGATTTAAATTTGGAGTTGTCAAATAAAATTTTGATTAAAAAAAAGTATTTTTAATCCAATTTACGGATATTTACATTATAATATCATTTTACTTTAAAATTAATCAAGTCAAAATTAATTAATTATAGTAGATTACTTATTTTATTTTTCAAGTTAGTGTAATATTATTGTTCTTTTGTCTATATAAGAATGATTAAATAATTTTTTTAACAAGTTATCTCCTTTTTATATTAATAAATCTCATAAAAATATTATATTGTGGGAAATTTGAGTTTTCACAAACGTTATATTTATGAAAAACATCAATAAAATAATTATTTTAAATACAGGAAGTGAACTATCACACTGAACATATTTTGAACACGTAACTTATTAGTTATTACCAATTACATAAAGAAAATAAATTTAAACATATATTAATAAAAATTGATCAAAATGACAAATGCATAATTATAATTTAAAATTTTAGATTATCAACCAACAATGAAAAGAAAAAAAATACTAAAAGAAAATAAATATGTATAGGCCAAAAAATGAATCGACATATAACTACATATATCATATACATAAAAAAAAATTACAAAAAGAACTGAAAATTTAATTCTAAACAGAAAAATTTGAAATATGCTCATAATTCGAGTCTATATGTTATTTTTTAATTTCATTGATGTGAATGATAAAAGTATTTGGTAACTACCACCTACTAAAAAGTTTGAATTTACCGACAAATAAATTTTGTGGCTAAACAATAAAATTCGTCACTAATCTCATTTAGCGATGAATTTATATTAGATACTAACAACTAGTGATGCAGTAAAGATGAAGTTAATAGCTAATTTCATAATTTTTTTTAGTAGTGTAGATACTATTCTATATGAAAATAAATAAATATTATGGATACAAATAACTCTCTATTATCAATTAAGATATATAATTGTGAACTTCATGTTTTTGTTTCGTGATTATAAAATCTACTTGAGCAATAAATTTAAAATATTGATCTTTGAGATAGTAACTCACAATGATTTACGATTATTATAAAATTCAATCAATTTAATAAATAGATTAACTTAGATTCCTTATAAATTTATGTCACTATGCAGTAGTAAAAAATGAATTAAATGTTAGATTACAAACATTCACAACATAAAAGTGAATGTTTCAATTGTTAATGTCACCAAAATATAGGTCAAAGTGTTATAATAATATTTTTTACCGATGTTTTTTTTACACAGGCAAAATAATAGGGCATATTGGACCCATTTACGGGCCTTAAATTATCTAGTTTCTATTATATAGAAAAGCCAACTCATGAACGACCAAAGGCAAATTTGTAATTATGGTCATCATGCAAGGGTAAATGATTAATAGCCATGTAAAATATCTACTTATTTGCTCACTCCAAATTTTTATTGTAAAAAAAAAAAAGATACTTACACAACTTAATTCTAGAAACATCAATACAAATTTATATTATGCTTATCATGCAAGGGTAAATGATAAATATCTTTATAAAATATCTATTGATTTGTTCAATCCAAATTTCTATTCTAAAAAATTTTAAAAAAACCAAGACACTTACACACAACTTAATTCTAGAAACATCAGTTGTACTCTGTTATTGTCACGACCCAAAACGGGGGTCATGACTAAAATACCACTTAATTTCAAACCCAACAATAAAAGTGCACTAGAAGAAGAAAATCCAATAGATAAATAGTCACCTACTTAAAAATATATCTCAAAACCTTATGTCACGAGTGTAAAGAGCATCCAACATAAAAACTAGTGAAATCAGTAAATCTCAGTCTTTGAATAGAAATCAAGACTACACAACTAAGATAGAATCTAATGGCAACTCGAAGCCTTGAATCTTACCACTAGATCTGGATAATCAACTGCCCGAACGAATCCACCACCACGTGAAAATCCCTGTCTGGAATCTGTGGGGGGAGAAAGAAGTAGGGGTGAGTACACATAAATGTACCTAATAGGTTTAACCGACTAAGAATCAGAAATTGAATAAACTATGAAATAATCTAAGAACACTTCCACCTACAACAAGAAAATCAGTCCAACATCGGTGCCGCCAATTTATATAGAACGACGCGAATAAAGTAAACATATAATCTCAAATAAGCCAATCCAAAGAAACCACAAGTAGTATAATGAGATGGTATGCAATGCAATGCAAGGTGGTATCAGGACCGTCGCACAGCCTGTCATATACACCCCCGTCGAGCTAAGGCTCCATAGACTAAGGGGACCCATGGGGACCTCGCAGGCCATATACCTCAATCACAACATATCAACTACCTTGCCACCTAGCTCGTGGTCAAGGACTCATGATAAGAATCACAATATATTAACTACCCTGCCACCTAACTCGTGGTCAGGGACTCATGATAAGAGTCACAATATATCAACTACCCTGCCACCTAACTCGTGGTCAGGGACTCATGATAAGAGTCAGAATGTATCCGTCGCCTTGCCACCTAACTCGTAGTCAAGGGTTTTAAAACTAGTGTCACAACTTCTCAAAATATCATGATATGCAGTATGAGGATGCATGTAATTAAGACACAATTATGTCCCTTTCTCAACATGTTATATTCACAATATTCTCAATTTTAGGATTCACATGCTCTCAAAGCAAACACATAAGCAATTAAAACCCTCACACTAGCATCACAATAAGTATTTTCCACCCAACATATGATATGATCCGATCCTATAGATTATAACATAAGAATATTCAATAACTCAATCCCAATCTCAAAGAGAGATACCCAAACCTACCTCAACGTCGGAACCTCACTCGAACACTTCTACCGAATGGATAAATCTTGAATTCAACTCCCAAAATGACAATTCTCTATCAAGAATAAAATATACACATCGTAAGGAGTCCAATGACACCCATATTACTATATTTATTTTTGGCTAAAGAATCGGGTCAAAAGGTCACCTTGAGCCCTCGAATTCGAATCTGAAAATTTCTTTCAAAATATTTTTACCCATAATAAAATAAACTTATGTGTCAAATTTCAACTAAAACGGATCGTTATTCGACCCCCAAATTAAGATTCTATTCTAAGAATTCTAGGATTATATTTTCATAAATTATACACGTTTCTATCTTAAAAATCTATTCATAATTAATTAAAAACTTAATAGAAAGGATGAGAATAATTACCTTGATGTTTTGAGATGAAAATCGTAAATTTTCCTCTCTTCTTTTTCTTTCTTTATCTTCCCGTAAATTATTCTTCGTCCGCTTTTTTTCTTGCTGCCATCGTTTCTGATTATTTAATTTCCTAGGGCTGCGTTTCAGCAGCCCTTTATTACTATATATAGATATATATATCTTTTTTATATATTATTTTTTCTTTCTTTTTACTTATTTATCTATTTATTTGTTTTAAATTCTTTTTCTCCTTTTTCTTTTCCAAATCTGTTATATATTAAAAGTAATAAAATCGTATTAACCTATTTTTAATAAATACAGAATAATTAACATAGAATATTAATTAAATTATTATTTTAATACACCAACTAAATTAATTGTCAACTAAATAATAGTAATTACTGAACAGTTCAAAAATTTTTATTTAAATTTACGAAAAGGATCTTTTATGAAAAAAGTATGAACTCATTCTCAAATGACCAACGGATCATTATAGTTATTGTCTATAAATATCTCATTCTTGTTATTTCAACTAAAAACTCATGTACCAATTTCTATTTCCTTTATTTACCATTTACAATATTTTTTTTATTTCAGCTAAAAACCCACTTCATTTTCTTTGTAATAGTAATAGACTCTTAACTATGCATAATGATGAGTTTGCTTATAAGGAATGTTTTAGAATTAGATTAGAATCGACTCACCGAGGAAGCTTAATCACATATAAGGCTTAATCTTTATATTTTCTTAATCACATATAAGGTTTAATCTTTATATTTTCTTTTTGATTCCTGGATTATAGAGAAACTAAAACCGTTATAGTGCAAGCTTTGAGCATTTTTTGAGTTTTCAATGGTTGACATTTTTTTAGATGCAAGACTTTTATACCTCACTTTCTACAATTGGTTCTTCTTTTTTGATTGGTAATTTGAATAAACATTTGAAATTCTTATTAATTTTGCACATCGTGTTTTTTAGCAGTATAATTTACAATTGGTAAAGCATTGTTAGTCCTCCTCCTCCTTATTGTTATGTTTGAAAAATAATATTGTGTTGTGACTTACGATACTTTTAGAATAATTTGATATCCATTTCAATATTTTAATTAATTATCATTTACTTCCCTTATGCAAATATTCGTCCTAAATTTCTTCATATGATGGTTTCTAGAATGATAAAAACGTTGTCTGCTAAGCTGATGACTACAACTCTTACTTACAGGAAATGGTGAATTCAAATATACTTATGCACATATTGCAGATTAAAAAAATTCTATTATATATGAATAATGATGTACGTAAGTGTTCTTGTCATCTATTTCACACATTGTATACAGAGATGACATGTTATGTTCTATTAGTATGGAGGCCTTTGACTGAGTTTAGTCTAATTATTATATTCTGTTGTGTTAGCATGAAGGTCTTTCACCGAGTTTAGTCTAATTATTTTAGTCATATTTATCTAAAAAAATTACACAAAAAATCAACATGTTGGGCCCGTGCTTAGCACGAACATTACCTATCTAGTATATATATAATAAAAGAGAGTGTTATGTCTGTCTACGTGACATTATCACATAATTCTTATTTATTTATTTTTTAAAATAATTTTAATATTTTAAAAATCAATTAAATAGTCCAAGAAAAGTTAAAAAACTCAAAAGGAGTCGTTTCTGATTAAATGGTACTTTAGTCAGTCATAACCATTCAAAAAAGTCACAATCATTCAGAAAAGTCGCAACCCTTTGGAAAAGTCACAACCCTTCGAAAAAAGTCAAAAACCCTTTGAAAAATTCTCAATCCTTCGAAAAAGTCACAACCTTTTGGAAAAGTCACAATCGTTCGAAAAAGTCACACCTTTTCAAATAAGTCACAATTTTTCAAAAACATCACAACCCTTCGAAAAAGACACAACTCTTTGGAAATGTCACAACCATTCAAAAAAATCACAACTCTTCGAAAAAGTCACAATTTTTCTAAAAAGTCACAACCCTTTGAAAAAGTCACAATCATTCCAAAAATTCACAACTCTTCGTAAGAGTCATAATTTTTCGAAAAATTCACAACCCCTCGGAAAAGTCACAATCCTTCGAAAAAGTCACAAACGTGACACTCTCGCATAATTCTTATTTATTTAATTTTTAAATAATTTAATATTTTAAAAATCAATTAAATAGTCTAACAAAAGCTAAAAAACTCAAAAGGAGTCGTTTCTAATTAAACAGTACTTTAGCCTATCACAACCATTCAAAAAAGTAACAACCATCAGAAAAGTCACGACCTTTTAGAAAAGTCACAACCTTTCGAAAAAGTCACAACCCTTCGAAAAAGTCACAATCCTTTGAAAAAGTCACAACCCTTTGAAAAAGTCACACCTCTTCGAAAAAGTCACAACTTTTCGAAAAAGACAACCCGTTGAAAAAGTCACAGCCATTTGAAAAAGTCACAACTCTTAGAAAAAGTCACAACTTTTCTAAAAAGTCACAACCCTTTAGAAAAGACTTAACCATTTGAAAAAGTCACAACTCATCGTAAGAGTCACAAATTTTTGAAAAAGTCACAACTCCTCGGAAAAGTCTCAACCCTTCGAAAAAGTCACAAACGTGGCACTCTCACATAATTCTTATTTATTTATTTTTTAAAATCAATTAAATAGTCTAACAAAAGTTAAAAAAAACTCAAAAGGCGCCGATCTGATTAAATAGTACTTTAGTCTGTTACAACCATTCAAAAAGTCACAAATATTCAGAAAAGTCACAACCCTTTGGAAAATTCACAACCCTTCAAAAAAGTCACAACCCTTCGCAAAATTCTCAATCCTTTGAAAAAATTCACAAACATTCGAAAAAGTCACAGCTCTTCGAAAAAGTCACAATTTTTTGAAAAAGTCTTAATCCTTGTAAAAAGTCATAACCCTTTGAAAAAGTCGCAACATTCGAAAAGTCACACCTATTCGAAAAATTCACAATTTTTTGAAAAAATCACAACCCTTTTGAAAAGTAACAACCATTCGAAAAAGTCACAATTTTTCAAAAAAGTCGCAACCCTTTGAAAAAATCACAACCATTTTAAAAGGTCACAACTCTTCGTAAAAGCCACAATTTTTAAAAAAAGTCGCAGTCCCTCGAAAAAGATACAACCCTTCAAAAAAATCACCACTCTTCAAAATAGTCACAATTTTTTCGAAAAAGTCACAATGCTTCGTAAGAGTCACTACCTTTCAGAAAAGTAAAAACCCTTCGAAAAAAACACAATTCTTCACAAAAGTCACAACTCCTTGTGAAAAATTATTTGTTTTCAATATAATATAAATTAATTAAATAAGTATAATATACAATATAAAAAATATACTAAATTGATTTTTAAGTTGGGGGTATTATAGTAATTTAACATTCAAGGTAGGGAGTCTAAGCACTATTGAAGAAACAATTATATCGAGAAATAATGTTATAATCCAAAAATACAATTGAAGATAATGAGGACTTTAGCAATATTACATTAATAAAAGTTTTTGAGATAAATTTATAATGTTAAATTTTCTATATAGAAAGAACTTAATAACTTTAGAGTATTTTATTAATTTTAATATTAAAATATATAAACTTAATTAGATTACTTATGATTGTGTGAGTTAAATAAAAATTGGTCCTAGTCTAATTGGGTCTTGCACAAACAATTATTACTTTCATTTATATTTATTTATTTCTAAATGCTCATTGTTTAAGTTTAAGTATTTAAGTAAATAGTCATGTTTAAAAACAATTGAGTTTTTTTTTTAGATATACATATGTTGTCGAATTGTAATGTTAATAATTTTGTTTGATCTTGGGATGCTTCATATTGTTAAAGCTGGAAATGTAGTTGCTTATATAGTGATCCTTATTTTATTTTCTAAGGAGTATTAAATACAAAATATTATTTCTGAAATTATCATGAATCCGTAATATATTTGGTAGTAGTTTTTTTTTCTTTTTTTCTTTTGTGATTGTGATACATATTGCTCGTTACCAAGATGCAACAGTTTTCATGTCATTGATTGACCTTGTTGTAATAACTCTATTTTGTATTAGCTTAACTTACTATATGAATAAATGTTGACACCCATATGATTTTGAATATAATATATGACAATAGTATATCAAGGGTTCTGAAGATGAGAAAATTGTTAAGTTCTAAGCAATTGATTTTAGTGTACAAATCGTAGCCAAAACTCATAAAAGGGCGATGATAATTTCTAATAATGAAAAAATAAGACCATGTCTCGAATTTATGGGAGATGAAATAATACTTTTAATATAGAAAAGCATAGTTTTGTTCTCTCTAAAAAATATTTTTTTTTAAAAAATTGACTTCAAAAAATAATGTGGTTTCACATTTTTTTGGACATAGTCAAAGAAGATTCAAGGATGCAAGGATGTGGTGACACACCTTGGCTAAATGGTTTTAATAATTCACTTGTTTTTTTTTGTTTTGCAAATTAAGATTTGTTTACAAGATTTCTAAGCAAGATGTAAAAAAGGCAATCATGCCTCTAAATGTCTAGACGAAAAATGTGGTGACACATTTAAGTTGAAACCAATAAAATCAATAATAATGATAAAAATGAGTGAACCATGGCCTATAGATACAATTTATCAATAATAATTTATGATAAGTATAAGTAGATAAAAATGATATCACGGGACTCAAGTAGTGCTCATACCTTTTCCTCGGTCAATAGTTTACTCAATCTTTTATTTTCGCATACTGAAAAATATAAGAGTCATTTTCTTTTGATTAGAGATTCAAAAAGGTGACTTGGAACATCATAACTCAATTTCAAGTGGCGACACTGAATAAATAAAATAATTCTTTTTCAATACCATCACTTAAATTGAAAAAAACCCTTCGTATCCATAAAGGGGTGTGACATCTCTGGAGGCTATGCTGGGGATTAACCAGAATTTGAGTTTTGTGATATTGATTTATACTTACTTTAATTATTTGGATATATTGTCTTTGTTGGTTTAATGTGGTACTTACTCACTTTTTATTATTATGGTATCATTGAAATGCTTATAAGCTATCTTCTCTCCCGCACCCTCTCAGAGTCTCTGAAAACATAGGGTAGCAAGGAATACAGTTATTCATCTATTTTCTATTGAGATAAAGCTGGAGTATCACGACACTCAGTGAAGGACTTTTAGTTGCACATGTCAGGCGGAGTTTGACTAGCAATGAAGTTGGACACTTCTACCATAAGTTTCCCCTCCCTAGCTCAAGCGTCCACTCGAGTAAGCCAATCTAGAAATTGATGTGCTATTGAAATACAACACTTTTGATGATTAAACTTAGAATTTTGTGTGATCTCAAAGAGATGTTAGTACATTTGATGTGTTTTTGTGTTTATTATGTAGGATTTCTGTGTTGGCATGGTTTTTGGGCAAAGTATGCTGAAGCAGCAATTTTTGATGATCCACAGAATCCTTTTACGGTTCATGAAAATATTCACGGATCGTAGAAGGGAGTCGTAGAAATTTCCAGTGAGGAGTGAATCTTCTGATTTAAACTCTCCAAGGAAGCAGAAGAGTCATAAATTATTTCACGAGTCGTAGAGTGTCGTCGTTCCATGAGCATCAAAAAGTGGAGAAGTTCTGAAATTCCATCAAACGAAACCCCCCAAGGGCCGTAGAATCCTACACGGCCCGTGGAAAGGTCTCATAGAAGCAGTCTCCAAAATTCAGTTGAAGTCCACAAAACCTCGACAAACGAGCTGTAGATTGAAACACGAGCCATAGACTTGCTTGTGAAGTGTGCCAACATAGTTTTCCTATTCTATTTTGGTTTTGTATTTTAGATATTAAAAATTATTTTTAAAGTTATTTTACATTAAGTTTTCCTAAGAGTTTGTACCAGTTCATAGTTTTTAGTAGTTTTAGAGTGAGAAACACAACTTCAGTGTTCTTGATTCGTATTTTGATTTTTACTTAAAGAGTTGGATTTCTTATTCATAAATTCCTTTGTGTAAGTGCTAAATTATGTTATTTTACTTCATAATTCTTCTATCTACACTGATCATGCATAGCTAAATCCACAACTAGGGTTGTGGGAACCATGAAGAACTAATGAAGTAAAATTGGATAATTCATAATTCTTAGAAGGCGTGTTAGGATGTATTAGTTATTCCCCTTCACTTTAACTATTTTTTAACAGAGGCCTACATTAGAACATGCCTAGTGTTACTTGTCGGATCAAGGAGGTAACGAAAAGGAAAAGAGAATAATTAACAGGATTCAATTGAATTGTTCTCGTTTAATCAACCAAATAGAATCAAGGGAAAGTTGTACTGGGATAAAATGGTAAGGCTTAGTAATGTCACATTGCGGAGACAAATCAAAATCCGTGATGAAATTTACCTATACGCTGGATCAAAGGTTTAAGTAAACCTAACTTACTGTCCTACATCTATACACTGAAATATTTTTACAATAATTCGATAATACTAAGTTAGGGAATCATGGGAAACACATCACCCTAATTTGCTCTTCTATTGATTACACATCACTTGCATTAGTCTAGGTTTATTTTACTTATTCCAAAAAAAATCCCTTTCTTAGGAGATAAGTAGGTACAATTTAACTACTCTAGAGTCTACCATATTCCCTGAGGGATCGACCCTAATCTCGGTTAGGTTATTTACTTGACAACGATCGCTTTACCTAAAAAAGGAGGTGTGACTTGAGCGACATCAAGTATTTTAACGTCATTTCTGTGAAACATGGCTAGACTTGTTTAGTTCAAGTAATTTGGGGATTAGCCCTTATCCCTCTCATGTTACTTTTTTTGTTTAATTTCAAGGACTAAGTATAGCCAAGGATGGTTCAGACTGACCTAGACCATGCTGAAGACGATGAGGAACCAGAGGTGCTGATTGAAGAGAGGATGGGTGTCGACACTTTGGAGGCAGAACTGATTAATTTTAAAATGACGACATCCCAAACTATGAAGAGACAGTGAAAACATGGACACTTGATAAAGTTTGAGTAATCAAGTGGTCAAAATCATACCGCGACACTAAATCAGGTGCTACTTGGGAGACAACCCAAGACACAAAGAGGCGCTTAGGCGCCCAAGTATGTTATTTTTGACCCTTGTTCCTTATTTTTGATATGTTGTGTGCATTAGGGACAATGCACATCTTTTTTGATGGGGTGTGGGTAGTTATAGGTCTCAATGAAGTCTGAGTAGCCTTGGCCTATAACTATCCTAATTTTTTATTCCAAAGAGTTTTCTTGCCTGTGTTCTTTTTCCCTACGAATATTTACTTTCTGTTGAACCAACATGTGTAGGATGTTTAGGTAGTATTAGTAGCATATAGTATTGATTCCAATGGCATATGTTTGTTTTTGTTGATAAAATGATACCCACTAAATTTTTTGATTAGTTAGTCTTGATAGCAACCATGCATGATTAGTTGTTTGATAGTGCTTATTTTGATAAGTTAGGCTAAATTATGATAAAAAAAATATGATCTGAATAGTTTGTGTTGACATGTATGCAGTGCCATATGTGACTGAGCTTCAATTGCATGATTCATATACTGTATTTCAGTTTAGAACTTGCTATGTTACTCTGACGTAGATTGTATATGAGTTGGTTAGGAAAAGATTTAGGCCATTGTTCTTAATAGTCCACTTAGCCTAAATAACCGACCAAATATTTTATATGTCCTTTGATACCTGTGTTTGAGCCTTACATATATCACCTTACTTTGATAAATGATATTTCCTAAAATTGGCCCTGATCCTTCCTTGAACATTATTCATCTCGACTGAAGCAAAAAACTTAAGTTGAGGGTGGCTACCAAAAGTGGCCCTGGTTCTGAGGTTGGATATTGTGCACCTCAACTCAGGCCAAAAGCCTAAGTTAAGGGTGGCTGGTGATAGAAAAATCATGAAAAGAGAGAAAAACTAGTGATACAAAAAAAAAAGGAAAGAAAATGTGAGAAAAATAAAAAAAAAGTGTCTAATCAGTGTGCTAAGAAGGAAAAGACTTTGAAAAAAATAAAGGCATTGTGCAAAATGAGAATAAAGCACCCTAAAAAGATTAGAAAGGGAAGAAAAGGGGGAATGAGAAAAATGATATGTTGATTGGGCAAAAGTGTAGAAAACCTAGTGTCAAGGAGGGTCATTAGTCAATATATTCCTAAAATATCACACCAAAGCCCCCTGAGCCTACATTACAAGCCTGAAAAGTCCTAAAGTGATCATTGTCCAACTAGTCGAAGGTATTAGTGATGAGTATAGGGGCAAGCCTATGGTATTGGTCACAGTATTTGAATATCATTTATGAGTGTGAGTGTTGTAGTATTATCCCAAGTACTGAATTTGAAAATATCACCTGGAGTGAGGAATGAGACTTCTTTTTATGGGGGCACTTACATTGCATTTTTAATATCTAACTAAGTGTGTGATTGATGCTTATTTATGGTTGCATAACTTATCATAGTTGCACTGTTGGATATATTAGTCTGTATTAGTTTGCCTGATAGCTATTTGACATGTATTTGAAAGTGGTATGGGTATCTGTGCTTGAGCTTGGCGAAATCTATGCCATTAGGTTGAGGTTTGTGTGTCACTGTACTACTTATATAGATTAAGTGCATCGCTTGAGGACAAGCAACAATTTTAAGTTGAGGGTGTTGATGTGCTATCGAAATACAACCCTTTTGATGCTTAAAACTTGAAATTTTGTGTGTTCTCAAACCGATGTTAGTAGATTTAATGTGTTTATGTTTGTTTTGTAGAATTTTAGTGTTGGCACTGTTTTTGGGAAAAGTATGTTGAAGCAACAAATTTTTAAGATCCACGGAACCCTTTACAGGTCGTGGAAATGTTCATGGATCATAGAAAGGGAGTCGTAGCAATTTCTAGTGAGGGGTGAATCTTCTGATTTAAAATCTATGAGGAGGTAGAGGAGTCGTAAATCATTTCACGAGTCGTAGAGTGTCCTTGTGCTCTGACGATCAGAAAGTGGAGAAGTTCTAAAATTCCATCACCCATGGGTCGTAGAACCCTATAAGGCCCGTGGAAAGGTCTCGTAGAAGCAGTCTCAAGAATTCAGTTAAAGTCTATGAAACCCTAAAACATGAGCCGTAGATTGAAGCACGAGCCGTAGACTTGCCCGTGGCGTGTGCCGACATAATTTTCCTATTCTATTTTGGTTTTGTATTTTAGACATTATAAATAAATTTTTAGGTTATTTTTCATTAACGTTTTCACAGAGTTCGTACCAGTTCATAGTTTTTAGTAGTTTTAGAGTGAGAAACACAACCTCATTGTTCTTGATTCATATTTTGATTTCTATTTGAAGAGTTAGATTTCTTGATCATAAATTTCTTTGTGTAAGTGCTAAACTATGTTATTCTACTTCATAATTCTTGCATCTACACTGGTCATGCATAGCAAAATCCACAACTAGGGTTGTGTGAACCATGAAGAACTGACGAAGTAAAATTGGATAATTCATAATTCTTGGAAGGTGTGTTAGGATGTATTAGTTATTCCTCTTCACTTTAATTGTGTTTAAAGGAGGCCTAAGTTAGAACATGCCTAGTGTTACTTGCCGAATTAAAGAGGTAATGAATAGGAAAAGAGGATAATTAATAGAATTTGATTGTGTGATTCTCGTTTAATCAACCAAATCAAATCAAGGGGAGGTTGTACTGGGATAAAAAGGTAAGACTTAGTAATATCACATCGCGGAGAGAAATCAAGTTCTGTGATGAAATTTACCTATAAGTTGGATCAAAGGTTTAGCTAAACCTAACTTACTGTTCTACATCTACACACTGGAAAAGATTGTAATAATCCGATAATTCTGAGTTAGGGAATCATAGGGAACACATCATCCAAGTTAGCTCTTCTACTGATTACACATCACTTGCATTAGTTTAGGTTTATTTTACTTACTGCAAAAAAAAAAACTCTCTTGGGAGACAAGTAGGTTAGTCACCCCACTTTACAATTGAACTACTCTAGAGTCTACCATATTTTCTGAGGGAACCTAACCTCAGTTAGATTATTTACTTGACAGCGACCACTTTACCTAAAAAAGGAGGTATGGCTTGAGTGACATCTGCCACGTATTTGCTTCAGGGTTAAACCTAGTGAAACTAAAACAAAACCATAGTTTTCCCTATTAGGCCCCACTTGTTTGCATTATTCACATTTGATTAGTGAGAATCGACATAGGGGTAGAGTCTATCTAGGACATGTGTCCCTCTTTTTATTTGACCTACATGTGCACTATTTGTAATATTATTAGGAAGGTTTTGATTGTCGACCGACTTTAGGCTTCCTCATGAAAAAATATAATAAAATAATTTCTTTTGGTATTAATATTTTCCCCTAAAATCTCTAATTTGTTCAATTGTATAAACAAGGAGAGGGAAGATATTCATGTCTTTAATAAATAACTATTTTGGGGAGAATCGATACTTTCATACTCAAGTCACAATATATTGCCATTTTATAATTTTTTTTAAAAAAATAGTATATCAATATTTGACATCTTCTGTGATTTATCTATTTATAATATTAAAATTTTTAATAGAAATTATTATTATTATTATTATTATTATTATTTTAGGTTATTATAATAGGTATGTTGTAATGACCCTCTCGGTCAATTTTGTGTGTCTGTAATATTTTTGATGCTTTGAGCTTCTGTATAGTAACCTCTAACCTTTTATGACTTATTGGGAATGTTGGAATGGTCGTGGATGGTTTTGGTTGAGAATTGTGCTAGTTTGCGAGTTAACAAAAAGTTAAAACTACAAAAATGAGAATTCTAACAAAACCCTAGAAAATGGCCTCAGAATGGGATCATGATGTTTCCATCATTTCTGAAACAACCAACTCAGGCTTGGAGGGTGGTTGGTCTGAGGATAGAGTGCCCCAATATGTGTTTGAGCTAAAAGTTGCAAAATAGTTCAAGAGAAAGCTAAAAAGTGCATTTTTGTAAAAACCTAGTCAAACACGCTCGAAATGAAAATTTGATGATGTGATCAGCTCCAAAACGTCAAAAATAATCTAACATGACCCTTCGTCAGTTGATGGGGACATTCAGTTGTATTTTGATCCCTTTAGTTCTTTTAGCTAAAATTAGTCAAAAAGAAATAGGAGCCTCAATTTTTCGTAGGATGCTCTGTTGGGATTTCCTACTACACTGTTGGATCTGGAATGTCAAAATCCATGTGATTGTACTATTCATTTGCATAAAACGGACACTAGATGCTCCAGGGAAGTTTTGAGCTTAGCTGGTGCAGCACCAGATGAACTAACCCTCCGCGTTCGGTGAGGGAGTGCGCGATCACATGAGAGGAGCTACTAGAGCTCCACATTTGCGGAGGCCTAGCTGAGCCAAGGCATCACGTTTGCGGAGAATGTTTGAGGCCTATATATATGGCCTTCACCCTCGTGACCCAACTTTAAATCCAAATTTTCTCAGCTCATAATTTGAGTTCTACAAATCCATTTTATACGAATCAAAGGTCCACGTGATTTGGTTTTCCACAAGAAATATCGTGGTGAAGTCAGATTTGGGATTTGATACTAATTTTAAGGTAAATTCACTATTTTAGCTGAATACCTTCTTGAAATTTATGAAAGTTTATGTGTTGATATCTTAGTTAATTCTCGACGGAATTAAGTGAAACTTAAGTCTAAATTGTTCTACATTACGAGGGGAATGCTGTGGTATGCTGGGTGTTAGCTGAAATTGTCTAATTTTTGTAAATTTTGGCCGAGAAAGTTTTGAAAAGAATATTTTTTGAGTAAAGTGTTCATTTTTATTTTTTTTCTTTTTATCAATCTTCTAGGGTCCGTTTTGGGCTGAATTTTTTATTGTAGACTTGGGTTGTCGTGGGGGTCATTTTTCAGGGTTTTATTCAAAATTTCAGGCATGGTCCCTATTTTTCCCATTTTAGGCGCTTTTGTCCTGATTTCACCCGTTCTTTAAGGTTTTACGATCAATACGACTATGTTAACTTTGTGAATTATAATTTTAACAGTTGACCAGCATTGGGAGGCTATCATAAAGGGGAAAAGCTTGGCTAGGTTGATTTAGAGTTTAAGGTGTCGTAGCCAGGTAGGGTAGGCTTTCCCTAAACCTTAGACTGAGTGAGACTATAACCATGTTGAACTGAAATGCATATGAAGGTGCTAGGTATGCTATGTATGTGTGGTATACGTTGTTGTGGGATTGTACTATGTGTTGTTAGCTGTGAATACTATAATCTTGATATATACCGATACTATTGATTATAGGTAGGCCTAATATTGGCCGTGTATGGGTTGATGTTGTAGGGAAGGAACGTACTTGTCACGACCCGGAAAGGGGCCTAGATGTGACATGGCAAAAGAGAATCCGAAAGTCCTCGATCAAGCCATCATAGCATCATCACACACATCATCGATTCGGAAGCACAAAAGTAAACACATAACAC
>JBCEWC010001440.1:0-41159 GCA_038996855.1 Solanum aculeatissimum
GGATAAAGTATGCATACCAAAGAAATATGGAGGCCTTAATATTAAAGGATGTGGAAATTGGAATGTAGCTTCAGTTGGCAAACTTCTCTGGCAGCTTGCTTTAAAAGAAGACTCTCTATGGGTGAAATGGGTACATGGAATCTACATTAAGACAGATATCAATATCTGGAATCACAAGGCCCCATTAGATAGTAGCTGGTATTGGAGAAAATTGAACACACTGAAGAACAGAATGAGAGAGTGGTATACACAGGGATGTTATAACCTCACTACAACAGGAGCATACTCTATATCGAAAAGCTACATGGCACTAACAGGGGCGCATGTGAAGTGGGATGTTGTTGAACTTGTTTGGAACAATGTATCTCCTCCCAAGCATAGGTTTAATATGTGGTTAGTTGTGCATCAAAGGCTACTTACTAAGAGGAGGTTAGCTCATATGAACATACAAGATATGTCATGCTGCCTATGTAATACACAAGAAGTTGAGACAATCCATCACCTGTTCAATAACTGTCAATGGTTCAGTTCAGCAAGAGATGAAGTATTCCAATGGTTTGGAATAGTTCTACCATCCAGAGAAATTAAACAAGTCTTGGGAATAATCAAGAGAAGGCATTGGAAGAAATTTAAAAAGGAAATAGTGACAGCGATTTTGGGAGGTCTGATATACCACACTTGGAGGGCTAGAAATTGGAGATTATACAAAGGAGTTAGGTTACAAAGAAGGGATATAATAGAGAAAGTGAAACTGGAAACTATAAGCAGAATAGAGTTTTTTTAAGCATTCAAGGCGTGCCAACAGGAGTAGGACATTTTGGCAAAAATTTGTATGTAGTTAATTGTCTTTTTTTCCTCAACGCGTGAGGATCATCACTAGTTGTGGTGGATGAGGTCTTCGATTGTATTGTTCTTGGTTGTTAATGGTAATTCACAATGTTACCAAAAAAAAAAAAACTTTTTATTGCATTCTGTTCTTAGCAAAGTTGAATACTAGAGGGAAAATGGAAAAGAAAAAAAGAAAACAAAGAGGTGAACCTTAAGAAGGCGCTTGCGATCTTCATTATTGAGAAGAGCGAGTTTGCGAGCTAAAGGAAGAAGAGTTCGCCGGAGATTGGAAGCTTCTGGAACGCCGGTGACGGCGAGAAGTCCTGGTCCCCGTGGCCCTAGATTTTCCATTACACTATTGATAATCGAATCATTTTCTTCAATAGATACTGATGATAAAGCTTTCTCCGACAGTTGCATCAAATCAGAGTAGTGAAGCTCGTACAGTTCTACTACTTCTCCTTCCATCTCCTTCCCTTTCCTTTCTTATTGGTTGCCAATTGCTATCGCAATGCTGCAATTTCAAAGTCGCAACATTTATGGAGTCGACCTAGAGTGACGTCGTTTGGTTACTTTCTTTTGGGGATTTTCCATACTCGACTAAATTCGAATAATGTCTACGAGGGTACTTTCAATAGAATTTTTATAATTAGAAGTTGAATTTGAAACCTCCAATTAAATATGAGATAGTCCATCAATCTAATTAAATATGAAATAGCTCACCACAATCTATATTGATATGTTGTTTGATTGGGTACAAGTTTTTGATTGACTAGCATATACATACAAGATTTTGCAAAATACTACTCAATCTAGAGAAGAGTTAATGGTGAAAATAAAATATTTTATTAATTCATTATCGTCATTTAAATATCTAAATTATAATATATTTTTTTATATTAAAATACACTTCAACTTTGAGTTGATCAAATATTATTTTCAATTAACAAAGTGCATGTAGGTTAATTCAGAATTTAAATATGTTTTAAACAAAATGAATAATAGTTTAAATAGATAAATGCAAAAGTGGATTATTGATGAGGAATGAAACTAGCAAAAATAGGATAGTTTAAATATATTTTTAATCATTAACTCTCCAAAGAAATAAACACCCAAACTATGTTATGACTAAATAATTTCCAAAAGTTAATTAGATGAATAATCCACACATATAATGTCACGCCCTGATATTATATTTTAGATGTGGTCGGTGTAGACACATAAATTTTATTGGGTTAAATTCATACACAATTTGAATTAAATTCACATTCACTTGGGTTGAATGATTAATTTAGGCTTTAAAAAATAGATAAAGTTCATTTTATTAAGTTCAAGTCTAAGGTTCATTTCACCTTGAAGCCCAAATCTATGCCACGTGTTACGATGATGGGGCGTCCAAGGCCAACAAGATGATGTCACTTGTTCAAATGATATGATAATCTTAGCCAAATACAAGAATCAATCACAATTTGCCAAGTGTCAAAAGAAAATCTTTAGGTCAATCACAAGCAACCTTGTCCATCCCCTACAACTATAAATAGGGGATAGACATGACATTCAAAGGAGATTCTGAGTAAGCATTGGAGCAAGTATTGTGGAAAGCTACAACATCTACTACACATTTTTTTCAAGGAGTGATCGATAGAGTTCTTCCCGGAGACCTTCTCGAAGAACAAAACTTTTCAACGATTGTAATACATCTCTAAAGGATCTAAATCATCTAACAAATCGAGAAATATGCTATTGAAAGCTCTCGGATCTTGAAGAAGTTTAGGAGAAAGAATCAAGAGAGCAATATAATTATACTCACAAAATTCATCAATATAAAGAGAAATTACATCTTTCTTTTATTTATTTTTGGTTGCAATTAAATTTTTACGCTTTAAAAATTTATTGCGAACAACCGACACTCAAAAATCATTGTTGATCCCGAGTGAACCTTTGGCATGGCTGAATACTAAATAAAAGATGAACACATATATGCAGAAATTTCATAAAGTGAACATTTACAACATTTAACTAAATCTCATGCTAGAGTATGAAAATAGCTCTTAACATAAATAGTAATAATATTTAAATCATAGAATAGAAAGAATAACTAATTCACTAATTTTGACTATCTATGAAGCCTCTATTAATTGAAGATAGATATAGAGACAAAACACGCAACTATCGGACTATAAAACAGATGAACTAAAGTTAACAAAATTGGAGCCCTCTTGAGGAGATTTCATTCACTGTGAATGTGAAGATATCTTACTGAAGATCTGCTATCATGAGTAGTTAAATCTATATCATAAAACAATGCAGCGCCAAATAGTGTCACTACGTGAAATGTATGGTATGTAATAAAGCTGAATAAATAATAACTGGACTGAAAACTCATGCTAATAGAAATATTGAAAATAACTTGACTGAAAGTAAAACAAGAATGTAATTAACACATGTAAAACCTTACAAATGAGATGCAATAATATCAAATACTAAAATAATATACTTTTACTTTTTCTTGGAGAGTTTCTCTAACTGACAACACTGTGAGCTTCATGATGATACAACGTCTCACCCACGTTGCTAGAGCTATCCCATACCTTGCTAGAATAAAAAACGAACTTAACTTATGGATCTCTGTAATAGGCCTTATCAGAGTCAAGTGAGGAGTCACATAAATGTTGGTACGATCCTTTCCTTCACTGATTACGTAATTTATGGAATTGAAATTATCTGAACTCGTACTCAAATCAGTGCTCAATACTACTCCCAAAATAATTTATTATGTTTAACTCAATATTTTAAAAAAATATTATCTTTTCTGAGTTTATGATAATTACTCAAACTTGTCTCTTAAAAGAGGAAAATTATTTTGAAGTATCTCAGTACTCAAATAAACTGATTTAGAATTCAAGATTTCTCTTTAAAATGTTATCTTGGGAAGTACTTAGTGCCCCATGCTCTTCTCAGAATTCTTCTTTGAAACTCTTTTTCTTAAAAGGGATATGTCTCAACTCAAGAAATGCATAGAAATGTAAGTTTACTTCTCAACTCAATTGCAAAATAAATATTTAAAGGTATTCATATGCATGTTTAAAATATGACTAAATGGCTTCTTGTTTAATTTGTGATAAGAGGAAATTAAGAGACTTCTCTAACTCAACTCATTCTCAACTTTTTGTTCAAGAAATTTATGAAAATAATCATCTTCTAACTCAAGGTAATGCATAGAATAATTAAATACAAAAATACTTGAATTCACTCAAACTGTGAAAATTATTCATAATAAATAGTCATGCAAAGTACTTTAATTGACTATACTTCGCTAAAACTGATATGTTATGCTACGCTTTCTCTTTTGGAAAGTAATCATGTAAACTATGTAGCAATGAAAATTTCTCAACTCAATGCAACTAGGGTTCATGTAAAAATAAACATGAACAATTAAATAAAAAATTAGAATCATATAAGGGAACACAATCTCAATGAATTTACATTGAATTCAATAGGAAGAATCAAGATCAATTCAAAACTCAAGGAACTTGGGTTGATATCCTAGATTAAGCTTTTACTAACTGAAATTAGATGAGGGGCGTGAGACGAACTTAATCTAACAAATGAGTAGTCTTATATACCTGGATGAAGATTAGACAACAAAGGTTGAAGTTTTTGGCTTGAGTTTCTTGAACTCTAGTTTCTCCTTTTGTTTGAAATCACCACTCTCAAGGAATTTGCATATTTTTGAGAGAAAATCAATGTTGGAAATTGATATGGGCAGATTTTCATCTCAAAATGATAGGATTTGAGTCTAGAAAGGGTGAGAAAAAATTTGAATGCCCCTATTAAAAATGAAAAAATTGACAACTGATGATGAAACAAGTTCGCGATGCTGACTTATTCCATTTATGTTCATTTGTTTGAAACATGTAAATTGCATTCGAGGTATGCGTTTTATGAAAAGCTAGTAAATTGCATTCATGGCATGCGATCTATAGCCAAGTCCGCGATGCAAACTTGGCGCACACTCTTTTGGTTAAAAAAAATTCTAAAAATTAAATTTCTCAAAAATACTTCTCAGGTTCAATTCATCATAGTACATTTTTGAAAAAATTTCTTGATTTTTGGTCCAATTTTAGCTAATAAGTTAGGGTACTACACTAGGATAGTATGGGGTGTTACAATATTTTTCTCTTGGGATCATCCATCCTCGAATAATAGTCAGGTTGTACTGGAAAAGAAAGAAGTTACTCTTGCTATTTTTCTAACTTGAAAACTTGTCTACTGCAGTAGATAAGACTGGTTCATAATAGAAATTTGAAACTGTCTAAGGTATATAAGATGAGAATGACCTGTAATAGAACATAAGCAACACTCTATCTGAAGCTACTCAAAATGAGACATGGGTGCTCTAAACAATATTACTGATAACTTTAAAACCTAACAACACTTTTTGACTACTCGTCTTTCCGCATATAACATTTTACCAATTGCAACTTATTGCTCCCACAAGGATACATATGATCGCTTCCATCAAGGTCTAAGTCAAGTCTAACTACATGCTCTTACTATGTTCAAGCCTAGCTCTAAGTCACATAGTATTAAACATAAGATGAGCACGTTAATCTGAATCATAAAGTTTATGCCCTATATTTTTATAAGGAATTTCATCCCAAGAACACTACTCCCCACCACCACATTCAACAAACCTTGATTCCTAATCAATAAATACCTAATGTATCATACACTCATTCACATGAAACAAACATTGTATCTAAGCCTAGTTCTATAACCACTCCATGAACTCTAAGTAACCACTCTTCTTAGCATCTATTGCCTTATTAGGTTCTCTAGCTGTTAAAATGTCATGCCTCACTACGAGAAGACAAATCAAGTACTCTCATCTGACTCTATGAAGCAACACCTCTTCTTGTTCTTCCTTCACATTTATAATCTTACCTTAAATGGAATAACACATCACTACTATCACAACAAAAAATATTAATCTTCTTCTATGTATGAATACTCAACTACTATCATTAGTATCACTATCAAAACTGAAAAAAATCACTAGAAAGGCTTAGAGTGAGATCTAGAGCATGATTCATTTGAGAGATTTTGATATAAAATATACATAACATGCATTACTTCACAAACTATTAAGGATAGATTAAAAAAAATCATGAGACTAAGCATAATGATATTTGGATACTTATATGGGTATATTCATACCATGAAGTTGATATACGAAACTTTATAGAGTAAGATTGAGATGGATAGGCTAGAATCTTCATCTCTTATTCTGGGGGCTAAGCGTAGATGTGAATCTGTTTGTAATGTATGAGCATAGACAATGGACATAACGCTGAGATGCAAGATCTCGATAGAGTATTATAACGATTGAAATTTGAGAAGTTGCTAGAGTAGGAGTGGGTTGATATACCATAAAAACTTCTTATGAACATATCACTATATGATTCTCATCACTTGATTTGACTCCTTACCTTATCATCTCTCTTTCAGGTTTGAAGTTGGCACTCTAAGACTATGAACCTATTCCACCTACCTTGAACTGATCTATATTTACTTTACTCTAAATGTTAATCTTATGTCTATTGAACTTTCCAACTGCAAGTACTAGGATTCCTTATAGTACTTCTTTCTGAGTTGTTTCTCTTAACCTCATCCTACTTCTAAAAGTAGTTTTTCTATAATTGTTGCTCATATTGGCTTATAAGGAAACTCTACTTAACTTTTAATAGTCTGACTTCTCCTTCTTAGCTTGCTAACACCGCTTTTTTAGATTCACCTATCTACCTAACTAGAAGGCACTTAGACTATATTTAAGAGGCTCATCGTTGATCATGTTTGATCCATTCAACCAAACTCTTAGAGACAATAAAGAATGCTTACATCAGTCTAATCCATATAAATAATTCAAACATACTATCTAAGCACACATAAATGTCAAAAACTTGGTCAGAACCTTATCTGATGATATACTATCCCCGATACACATCTTAAGCCTCTTCTTACCTAATGAATTAGCCACAAATCATTTTCTCATCTAAGGTTCACAAAACTACACTTTTATGCTCATATTTTTTGTCAAGTACCATTTTAATTCCTTACATACTCTATGCCAAACATATCATCATCACCTTTATGTTGCCATCCTTCTTATCATGATACTCAATTCAAATTCAAGCTTAATATCTAGTACTAAACATAAATAGAAATATCATTGCTCACATACTATACCAACTTATGATTACTGAGTAAAACTAAGAAATACTAACCCACTAAGACCTTATAACAAGTAATCAATTTGTACCTCTCAGTATTGTGGTTTATCGTCGTATTTTCTTTCACAACTTAAGTGCTACCTATTCCTTCATTATACATCATTGCCTAGTTAAGCCCATAACCCTCTGAATACAATTAGGCTCTCCCTTCAAACTCATAAGCGTCGTTTAGATCTATCAACTCACAGATACTCTTTCCTTTCATTCAACACCTATATTTGATATTTACTAAATAATAACACATCATATAAACTTCTTTGTGATTTGAGTATACTCTATATCATACTAACTAACAACTTTCCCTCTACCTTTTGTTACAAAAGCTAAATGATACTTACTATTCTTTAACCAAAATTCAAATAAAGGCTTGACTTATCACCCTAGTCTTAGCTTATCGATAAATGACTCTTAGCTACATTCTTCAACCAACCACTATTCTCACTTTTCATGATTTTTACATATTTCTAGCTTTAGGATCATTCTACCACTTATGATTTACAAAGCCTCAAATCATTTTTTCTCTTAGGAGAAGGAAATATCACTATGCATTTAGAGGCATAAACTAACTTCCCTCTCTAGGATAACATCTTAAGAAAGGTTTAGAGAAGAGAGTCTGAAAGTACGTATTACTTTAACTTAAATGCATGACTCATGTGAAGAAGGATACATTCCTTCGAATCAATATATTTGGGAACACTAATTAGTTTCTCTTAAGCCTTGTACAATCTCTTTACTTTTTAAAGACTTTATCTGAGAGCAACTCATCGACAAGAATATGAACTTTACTATTTCCATCACCTAGATTATGAGAGGTAGTTGATGGATCTGCGGAAAACATGAATCTAAATAAGTTTTTCTAGGGCATAGCTCTATTGCACGATCTAGAGTATAAAGGAATGAGAGACATATCCTAAATGCCCTGCAACCTCCTGATTATAAATGTAGTGCACAATACATCCATAAGCAAGATTCTTGTGGACACGACTTCTTCTTCATAACCACTTTAGAATACTTGAATTCTATGCTTTAATACCAAATTTTCATTCCCCAAGACTACACCAAGGTCGTGGTTGACACAAAAAAATCATTACTAGTTCCAAGTAAATCATTGGCATGACTAACTAATGAATGGAAGACTAAACATACATGCAGAAGCTTCATAAAGTAAACCTTTAAAATACTTAAATAAATCTGATGCAAAAGTATGAAAATAGCTCTTAATTCAAATAGTTTTAATGTTTAAATCATCAAAATAAATAGAATGTACTGGTAACTCACTAACTTTAACTATTTATGAAGTCTCTATTAAATGAAGGTAAGTGTTATGACAAAATTATAACACCCCCTAATTCATTTCACCTTGTCTACTATAAATGCCTAGGAGAAACTGAGAAAATGACTGAAAAAATCATAGGAAGAAACCAAGAAGGGGCATCTATGGCCTGCAGAGTGATTTATGCCCCATAGATGGGACCTCATGTCACCCCTATGACTTAAGAATTTTTTCCAAGTCTGAGGCCCTTGTACGAGTACTTCTATGGACCGTACTTCATTCCATGGCCTATGGAATGGGTTTCGTAGATTGAGTTCTAAAAACTTAACTTTTTAGATATTTGAATGGCGAGTTACCAGATGACCTGTCATCTTGTTTACGACTCGTGAAATAAGTTCCAGAAACTAAGATTTCTAAACCTTGAAAGATAAGTTACTAGAAGGCCCGTGAGTGGGATACAACCCATAAACGTGGTTTCGTGGTTCCACTCAATAGTTTTTAAAGGGAATGTTTTTGTTCTTTCCTGCCCTTTTTAATTAAAATCCATGACAATTTGGACTTGATTTGGACCCTTTATCAATACCCGGTGTATGATCCCTTATTATAAACTTAGAAACCTAGAAAACATCAAAGGAGGGAGAAAATGAGGGTTTTAAGTTCAAGCTTAAGGATTGTCAGAGGATTGAGTATTCTTCAAAATTCCAGGTATGTAAGGCTACCTAAAATGTTGGACTAAGTTCGTCCACACGTCCTTCCATCTATTTGAGTTGAATTCGAGAATAAGTATTGAGTATTTAAAATCCTATTGTCCTAAGTTTTGAGTTTCTTACATTATCCTGAGTCCTCATGCACATGTATGAACAAATTTATGCATTGCATTGTTGTTTATATGAAAGTAGGATACTAGACTTCTACTTGACAACATGAGCCCTAAATTGCATTATTTGATGAGATTTTGTATATTAACTAAATTGAGATCATGATTTTGACTATCTGAGTTGAGTAACTTGGGTGCTAACTGAGCGTGATGAGTATATCACCTGTCTACATATATATTTATTGAGAATCTTAGTTGTTTTATGTGATGACCATAATTGAGTGGAGTCTAAATGATTGTCTGAGTTTGAGTTTGAGTTGGAGTTATGATTGTATGCATGATTGATTGCCCTGATTGGCTGAGTTGTTGAGTGATTAAGTTAAGTTGATGTGAGATAATCTAAAGATATGATTTTTGAGTTGATTGGCATGAGCATGTTCTAGTCTTGGGAGGAGTATCAAGCACCAAATGGGAGCGATTAAATAATTACTCTAACCCATAAACTACATTATCAGTGTAGGATAGTCATGCAGTTAACTCTTGCGACTCATGTCCCAAAAAGATGGACATTTACTTTGGATCCGGGAGAGTGTTGATCATCCTTTACCTTGGCAAATTTTGGATGGGTGTGGCAACGACGTCACCTTCATTGTACATCACCAAATTAAAGGAGTTGGGAGTTATGTCGATCAAGAGAAACTCCTAAGCAACACTTGATTGAGCATACAATGTTTTAAAACTGAGTTGCATAACACTTAGTCTATTTTCAAAGCATGATTTTAAACTTTAAACTTGCACTTTCATTGAGTTAAGTCATGAGTTGCTGAGTTGATCTTAGAGTTAAGTTGACTGATTGAGTTGATCCTTTACTATTTTCTTGAGTCATTTTACATATCAGTATATTACATGTACTAACATCCATTTGGGCCTGCATCATTAATGATGTAGATACATGTGATAGAGGACTTCAACCAGTGCGCCGTTGAGGTCCAACTTCTTGATTCCAGATTGGTGAGCTCTTATTGCTATTCGGAGGAGCCCTTTCAATTTTATTTAGTATTTTATTTCTTTTATTAGGGTAGTCATGGTCTATCATGGTACCATCTGGATTGTCAGATAGAGGCTTCATACACATTGAGTAGAGGATTGTCGATTGTTATTTATTTTTTAAACTTGATTATTAGAAACTATTATTATAATCTAGTTTTTTTTATCTAAATTGATAGTCTTTTCTTGAGTATTCTTCTGCTGCTGAGTATGATATGACGATGAGGCCAGGTAGTTCTCTTGGAGAATCAGCAATGGTTCTTCAAGTGTCAGTCACACCAAGGGTAATCTCTCGGGGTATGATAAACTTGGTATAAGAGCACAAGGTTCAGGTATCCTAGGGAGTCTATAAAGCCGTGTCTAGTAGATAATTATTTATGGGTGTGTTGTGCACCACATTTTATAAGCAAGAGGCTATGGCACATTAGGAAGGGTGACACTTTCTTTGTATTCTGAGTTCGTGCAATAAAGTTTAACTCTATAAAGCTCTTTTCTAACTCATGTGTTATGCATTTGCAGATCATGCCTCCTAAGCATACCGCCACCCAAAGAGATACCCCAACTGGCAATACTGAGAATCCCCCTTCAGAGGTGCCTACTTAGATGGAGATGAGAGGTCAGTGTTGAATAGCTAGAGCTACTAGGGTTCCACAGGTACCTACTGCTCCACCTGCTCCTACTATAGAGGTTGATTTTGAAAGAGGTATTACCATGATTAGCCAGTTGGTAGCCGCCCAGAGTGGGAATCAGAGTTCACCAACTCCTAGTTCTAGCTCCCAAGAGCCAAGTGCTGCAACCAAACTTAGAAATGTTCTGAGGATGAACCCACTAGTTTTCATAGGTTCTAAGGTTGAGGACCCCCAGAACTTCATTGATAAGATGTGGAAGGTTTTGAAGGCTATGCATGCGAATGAGGTTGAGGGAGTTGAGCTCATTTCCTACTAGCTTAAGGATGTGGTAAATGTACAGTATAACCAATGGGAAGAGGGTCGAGGTCAGGAGGATGAGCCTGCTGAGTGGAGTGAATTTGAGAGTGCCTTCCTTGACCATTTCTTTCCCTAAGAGATGAGAGAGGCGAAGATTAAATAGTTCGTAAACTTGAAGCAAGAGGGGTTGACTGTTAAAAAGTATAGCCTCAAGTTCATCCAACTGTCCAGGTATGCTCTAGAAATAGTCTAGGATATGAGAGGAAGGATGAGGAAGTTCATATTTGGACTTGGCAAACATGTAAAGAAAGAATGCAAGGCAACATTGTTGATCCCAAACATGGACATCTTTAGGCTTATAGTCTATGCATAACAACTTGAGGAGGTTACAAAGAGAGATAGAGAAGAGCATCTGAGCAAGAAGGCCAAGTCAACAGAGCTTGAGCCTAATCAACATAAGCAGAGTAAGAGAGACAAGTCCTACTTCCAAAAGAGGTTTAATAGTTATGCACCATCCTCAGACAGTGCGCCAACTCTGAGTAATTGATGTTGCCCAAGCTACACCTTTTTTTTAAGGTTAAAGTGGTCGTTGTCAAGATATATAACCTAACCAAGGTTGGAGTCAAATTTCACAAGGATTATGGTAGACTTAGAATAATTTTGAGCAAATCGAGGTGATTAATCTACTTATCTCTGAAAGGGAGGAGGGTTTGGAATTTGCAGAAAGTAAACCTATGCTAGTGCAAGTGTTGTAAAATCAGTAGAAGAAGTAACTAGGGTATTGTGCTCTCCATGATTCTCTAACTTAGTATTACCAGATAATCACAATCTTTTCTAGTGTGTAGCATGCAGAATGGTAAGTTAAGTTTATCAAACCCTTTAATCTAGGTGAGAGGTAAATTTCACTACATGATTTGATCAATCTCCGTAGTGTGACATTACTAACCCTTACCTATTATTCCAGTACAATCTTCCCTTGATCCAGTTTGGTTGATTAGACAAGAAAATATCCATCGAATCTTGTTAATTATTCTCTTTTCCTATTCATTACTACCTTTGTTCAGTCAGTAACACTAGGCGAGTTCTAACATTGGCTACCCACTAAAAAACAATCAAAATGAAGAGAAATAATCAATACATGCATGCACACTTTCCAAGAATCATGGATTATCTGATTTTAGTTCTTCATGGTTCCCACGACCCTAGTTGTGAATTTAGCTAAGCAAAGTCAGGGTAGATAAATTAATTATGTTACAGAATAACATAATTAATCACTTACTATGATAAATTAAAAAGCAAGAAATCACAATATTTTAGAATTAATGTAAAAATCACACAAAGAGAGTTTCCCAAGTGTTTATCTATCGTTCTGCCTCTCTTCTTACATAAAAGAAACCTAAAACCTATTTATATTAACTAAAAACTAAAACTAAAATAAAATAGGAAAACAGAGTTAGCAAGCTTTACGAAAAGGTTTACGGGTCGTACAGGATTCCACGACCCATCCCTAGGGCTTTATGGACTTCATTCTCATAACTGGCCATCAATTCCACGAGATGTCCCTACGGGCTGTATTCAGACTTATGACCAGTATAGGGTTTCATCTGAGCACTTTGTCTAAAACTATTCAATCTCTGATCCTCGAAGCACGAAACTAATCCACGACTCGTATCAATATTTATCGCTTGTCTGTTCATTCGTGGACTAAACATCTGAAAATAGGCCCTTCACTGGATCTTGGTCATGAAACCACTCTATAGCTTGTGAAAGTATCCACGACCCCCAAATTGTCTCGTACTCTCATAAAATGTTGCAATTCTGGAGACTTCATTTCAAAATCATGCCAATTCTGTAATCCTTCAAACAACAACAACAACATACCCAGTGGAATCCCACAAGTAGGATCTGGGGAGGGTAATCCTTCAAAATAAACATAAAAACACATCAAACCCACAAATATCACTTTGAGAACATACGAAATTTTAAGTTTTAAGCATCAAAAGTGTTGTAATTTGATAGCACATCAACAACGTCAACTTAAAATTGTTGCTTGTTCTCAATGATGGACTCAATGTACATAAGTAGAATAACAACACACATACCTCAATTAAATGGCATATATTATCTTAAAATCAAGCTCAGACACCCAAATAACACATCAGTGCATATCAGATAGTCATCAAACAAACCAATTCAGTCCAATACATGTGTCAGTGTAACTATGACAAGCAAGGTGACCATAGATAAGCAACAACCACTGAGATAGACTAGAACCAATAGTGTAATGCAAGTGCCCTCACAAAAATAAGGCTCATATCTCACTTATGTTAGTATTTTCATATTCAATGCTTGGGACTAAACAGAATCACTCACTCTCATAACAAATATTCAAACATTGTGCTCAATACCATGTGCTTTCCCCTATACTCACCACTATGACCTTTGACTTCTTAGACTAGGATCACTATAGGACTTTCTTGGCTTGTAACGTAGGCTCAAGGGGCTTTGGTATGATATTTTGGAACATAGTGACTAAAGGTCCTCCTTGACTCTGCGCCATTCTACACTTTTGCCCTACCAACACTAATATTTCTCACTTATTCTTCCTTTCTCCTATTTCAACTTTTCAGGGTGCCTAACTTTCATTTTTTTAGATCATTTACCTTTTGCTTTTCACATTCTTTTTCTTTTTAGCTCGTTGTTTAGGCATCTTTTCATCTTTTCTGGCACCCATAGCATATTTTTCTCTTTTTCATGTATCACTAACTTTCTCCCCATTTATTATGACCCCTCTTATACTAGCAACCCTCAACTTAGGCTTTTGGCCTGAGTTGAGGTGCACAATATCCAACCTATGAATCATGGCCACTTTTGGCAGCCACCCTCAACTTAAGTTTTTTGCCTCAGTTAAGATGCACAATGTTCAAGGAAGGACCAGGGCTAATTTTAGGATTTCACAATCAACAAGGCTTGGTTACTTAGGTGTCTACAAAGAAAGAGGTACATGCATGGATCAAATATTTAGATCAAGGGATACATCAAGCATTTGGTTGGTTATTTTATGCTAAGTGGACTAATATGAACAATGACCTAAAATTATTTCCTAACCAACTAACCTACAGTCTAAGTTAGAGTAACAGGGAAAGTTCTGAATTAAGACACAATATGAAAATCATGTAAATAAACTCACACACACTTGACACTGATTATACTATCAACTCAGACTCTCAGATCATGTTTTTTTTATCAAAAGCAAACCTCACTTATTAGAACAACCACTGTCAATCATTGAAATCACATGGATGTTATCAAGACTACCTAAAATAAAAAGTTTGATGGGTATCATTTTTCACACAAAACTAATATATGTCATAGAATTTAGTACTACATGCTACTAGCACTACTTATACACATCCTAAACATGTCGGTTCAATAGAAAATAAATGTCCTTGGAGAAAGAACATTGGCAAGAAAACCCCTCTGACTCAAAAATTAGGATAGTTATAGGTCATAGTTACTCAGACTTCACCGAGGCTTATAACTACCCACACCCCATAAAAAAGATGCATATTGTCCTCAATGCACAAAATATACATAGGGGTCAAAAAACATACATGGGTGCCTAAGCGCCAATCTCTAGCTGGGTCTGACCACCCTCAACTTTCCTGGTGGTCTTCTCAATAGTGGGAGCATGTTTGGAGGGTCTAATACCCCTCATGATCTCTGTCACTCATGTTTGTTGTACCATCTAATCCGTAATCGATGCTTGTATGGAAGCCGCTACCTGCTCCCTCTTAGTCAACTTCACTTCCTACCTCAGGTCATCTGGATCATTTATCTCAAAATAGGGCCTCTTCTTAGAGGCATAGAGTGGTACCTTCTCGGTGGTAAAAAGATCTACGAATGTCTTTGTGGCAATGTTGAGTGCCGAGAGTACTAAATGATACTGTTGTTGCTCTAATCTTATCTCAAAGTTGTTGAATCTCCATCTACATGGCAGTTAGATCAGGAGGTTGGGCAGAAGTATAGCTCTGCTCTACTCTGTACTCAAACACATTTATGCGGCTATGCCCTAGTATCAATCTCTCCTCGATGGTGGTTGCACAGTGCGTCCTCATGCACTCCTCCGCCTCAGATATAGCCTATTAGAACCAATGCCTGATCTGCTATAATAATTGTGTCAATTGATACTCAGTCCTAACCAACCTCTATGCCATATTTGAATGGATGTCGCAGACACATAAACCATGCTTACGGGGGATACTGGCACTGCCTCTGGTGAAGAAGTGGTGGCAGTAGTATTAAGACCCCCCTCTCTATCAGTCTCAGTCTATGAGGTACCTCCGTGGTACGAGCAGGAGTAGTGAAAGAAGATGGAGGCTCAGACGGTGGTACCACGACAAATATCTCTGGCATATGAACTGGAGATTGTAGTGCTCCCTAAGTGCCACCCGATTCTCATCAGTCATTATCAGGTTGGCATCTAATGTCCTCTGAACCTCTATCAGAGTATCCACCTTATGTATACTACCCACCCCTCGTCGCTAAGAAAAACCTGTATATTAGGTAGGGGAATGGATAGAACTGGATCTCTTTAGGGTCACCTCGTGTATTTGCTCTGCGATCAACCTAGCCCAATCTATATTATAGCCAGCCAAGATGCGACAATTAGTTTTGCACGATCTTAGGTGAATGTGTTATCAACATATGTCAGCCGGATCCGTGATCTAACTACAACCCACCAAAATTTACCAGTGGAGTCGAGTGATGCCTTTACTATGGGCGTCGATGTTATATAAACTCACTCAGGGTCCTGGACTTGTACTGCAATATGGTTGGTGACCCATCTCATCAATGAGCCTCTGCGAGCTGCATCTCTCATCAAAATTTGGTCTAGAGTATGACTCAACCTGTAGTCGAACTCAGTTGTGGATACTGAAGCCTTATATTGGGGACCAAAGAGAACTCGACGGATGGTGGTTTATAATATGTCGACTAGAATGCCTCTCACCATCGTCTGTGTCAATTTGGGTTGTATCAAATATAGATTCCCTTTCGGGGTCGAGCAGGCAATAGCGACAGTGTATGATGCATAGAACTCTCTGACCATCATCGGGGAGTACATCCCCGATGGGGTTGCCAACCACTCCAACCCATACCTCATCATAGTATCTCTGAGCCTAATGGTGTTGTCGAGTCCTGTAGTGATAATTTAGGGCTCTTCGAATATGGTACAAGCCTAACAACCCCACTTATCATGTTGTATGTCATCACGGAACACCCTCTGCATCCTGGGCATGCACCATCTATTGGTCAAGGCATCTGAGGAAGATGGTATTGCCGGGGAGGACTCTACAACGTCAGACTCTGACTCCTCTCCTACACTAGAGACAACTCTCTCTCTTCTCTGGACCCTGACACCTCTCTGGAGGAGGTCATCTAGATGGAGCTACTCGATTTGTCACCTCACTCGTCAAATTGGGAAGGTCATACCATTATGGCCTGAGTATGAGGCTGCCCTGACTTTTTAGTAGTCTTCCGTGTCTATCATAGCTCGACGCCCACATCAAGCTGGACGCCAAGCTCCTCTAATGAGCCACTAGTCTCAAGAGTGGCCTTGGAGTTTGAAGGCTCATCACGTAACTACTCCCTCATAGTTTGTATCTCATCTACCTTATGTTAGGGGGGCATAGTACCTGAAAAGTATGTATGACGTAAACCCATGAGTACACCAATATAGGAACAAAATGAAAAAAGTTAAAAGAACACTTTACTGGCATCAATATCTATGAAGGTTCGTCTACGAGCTGTAGGTGAAACTATGGGTTGTAGAAGACCTTCGTAGATGGTAGAGTACAATAAATTTAGCTACTGAAACTATATATATGAGACAAGGTATGACTCATAGAACAGTCGTAGACTGAGTCATAGATGTGATTCTAGACTTGATTTTGTGCAAGCAAGACCCTACGAGACCTATAGTTCGTAGGTCCTGGTCTCGTAGACTGCTAAAGCCCTAATATGAAGGATTGGCTTCATGGACCCATCCACGGGTTGTATTCAGAAGTATGACTCATAGAGAGGGTCATAGAAGCCTTCAACACTTAGTCAAATTTTAAAAACTCATCTGAAGTCCACGAGCTCCATTCATAGCTCATAGTTTTATCTACGAGCCATAAAGTTGGCTCGTTATCTGGAGTGCACAACATTTTGCTCACTAGAAGTGTTTTACGAGTCAGTGTATGGGTCATGGTATGAACCACGACCCATAGAACCAGTCGTAGAATCACTTCTTGTTGCTTCTTTAGCCAAAGATGGTTGGCTTTGTCTTGCTCCTACATAACCTTCATGAGCACACTATTACCCTATATGCCACCAGTCTAAAGTCCAAAAATTACATCCAAAATACAAAAAATTAAACTATTTATAAGTCTAAAAAGCTAAAAATAAAAACAAAACTACTACTAGTACATTACACATCTTGGGTTGCCTCCCAAGTAGTGCCTGATTTATTGTCGAACCACCACTTGATTACTCAGACTTCATCAATGAGCCAAACTTCTATCTTTAATTCATCGGACCTCTTCATTAACTGACAGAGGTTG
This sequence comes from Solanum aculeatissimum, assembly GCA_038996855.1. Lineage (NCBI taxonomy): Eukaryota > Viridiplantae > Streptophyta > Magnoliopsida > Solanales > Solanaceae > Solanum > Solanum aculeatissimum. The sequence goes on from JBCEWC010001440.1 coordinate 17,790, forward strand.
AAGACGACTTCTTCATCATTTAATCGAAACTTGAGTTAGCCTGATTTCATGTCTACTAGTGCTAGCCCAGTGGCTAGGAAAGGTCTTCCCAAGAAGATTGAGACTTCAAAGTCGACCTCACAATCAAGGATCACAAAGTTTGTTGGGAATATGAATTTCTCGAATTTAACAAGGACATCATATAATATCCTCACAGGATTCTTCACCATTCTGTCAACCATCAACAATCACATATTTGTAGCGGTAGGGGCTCCCAAGCCTAACTTCCTGAATACTGCAAGGGGCATCATATTGATGTTGGCTCCTAGGTCACATAATGCCCTTGCAAACTCAACATCTCCAATTGGGCATGGTATGGTGAATGCTCTAGGGTCTTCTCGCTTCTGCATCAAGGACCTTGTGGATATCGCACTGCAATATTGTAGCTCTTGAGAGAGCTCCTGACTCACAGTCTACTTCTTTGTGACTAAGTCCTTCATGAACTTTGCATATCTAAGTAGCTTCTCCAATGCTTCAATAAGAGGGATGTTGATGGAGAGTTGCTTCAGCATGGAGATGAAGTGCTGAAATTTACCTTCCTCCTCCTTCTTTTTGAGTCTCTAGGGGAAGGGAGGAGGAGGTCTAGGAATAGATTTCACGACCATACACTTCCCCTTATTCTTAGGATTTTGAAATGTGTTGTTGAGAAATGTACCTTTCTGGTGCTGGTGCTGGTTCAATTGGGTTGACATCTGACCAAATTATTGCTCAAGCTGTTTGATAGCAACAAAATGAGACTTAATTTTCTGATTAATGCTTGAAATGTCAGACTTTATCCCCTTTAATGTCTTATCCTAAGCGTCAGTCTTCTTCAACAGATGATCAAACATCTCCTCAACTCTAGAGCTACCAGCACCGGAATCTCGATTATGTACTAAAACACATGGGCCATTTCTATAACCATCTCTATGTCCCGAATCAGCATCTCTGTCCTGACCCTTGTTCCTGTCATAGTAGCTCCTCAATTGTTATCTCTGAAGTCACCATCCCTGTTATAGTTCTGACCTTGGTTTCTTTGACCTTGGTGCCAATAGTCCTGATTGGACCCTTGGGTGTTGGTTTGAAAACCCATCATCTGATTTTTGATGAAGCAAGTGTACTCCTCATAATAAGGCTCCTCGTATATGGGTGCTCGTGGATATTGATGAGATACTGCATTCACATATTCCTGGTTTTGCTTCATCAACAACTCTATATTGGTATTAATTCGAGCAAGATTTTGCATAACATTCTCACTTGTCTTTGCCTGCGCCGAATTAGTACTGACTAAGAATGAGCTTCTTATAGTTGACTTATCTCTCGTCCCCATGCATGATTCGTCTTAACCACTCTTTTTATCCTCTCTGTAACCTCCTAAAATGGTCGTTCTATAAATGAATCTACCATGATAGTGTTAGCGACAACTTGGCTATTTTCGTCTAGGGATCGATAAGAGATTTTCACCATGGCTTCATCAACAATATTGTGGTTAGGGACATTCCTCAATCTCCTATGTCATACTAACTAAATCACTGACAATTGCTCAAAGTTGTTGATCTGGGCCTTTAACTTCAACTTCTTTGATATTGGGAAGAACCTCTCCAAAAAGGGCCTCTACAACTCTGCCCAACTGGTGATTGAACTATGTGGAAGCTCGAATAACCATAGCATTGCATTGCCTATGAGAGACTGTGGGAAAACACAAAGCCCAACGACATCCATGGACAGATTTTGGTTTACCATCATACTCTTACAAGCGAATACAATGTTGTGTAGATGGTTATGTGGATCCTCTGATGGTAATCTAGTGAACAACCCATGATTTTACACCATTTGAAGCAACCCACTCAACACAACAAACTTTGTGATATCTGGTAGTGGAGGTAAAATAATAGCCCCTATGAACTTCATTGCCATACGGTCAAGCCAATATTAATTCCATGTATTAGTTGTGGCTTAAAGAACCTGTGGTGGTGGATTTAGTGGAGGTGGGTTATCATTGTCATTGTTCTGGTTCAGTGCTGCATTGATTACATTATTTGCAGCATTGTTCGCATTATCTTGGGTCAATCTTCTTAGCGTTCTTTGGATTTTAGGGTCAAATGGAGTCAAGGAATTGTCTCAACTTCGAGTATTGTACATACACTACACCTGCACACTGAAACAAAACAAAAACAGCAAAAAATGTAAAATGAAGGAAATAAGGATTAACTCTCAATTACTCAAATTAAACAAGTCTAGCCGTATTCCCCGACAACGTCGCCAAAATCTTGATGTCGCCCAAGCTACACTTCCTTTTTGAAGGTTAAAGCAGTCGTTGCCAAGATATATAACCTAACCAAGGTTAGGGTCAAATTCCATAGGGAATATGGTAGACTTAGAATAATTTCAAGCAAATTAAGGTAATTAACCTATTTATCTCCCAAAAAAAAAGGGTTGTAATTCGCAGAAAGTAAACCTACAGTAGTGCAAGTGTTGTAAAATTAGTAGAAAAAGTAACTAGGGTAATGTGTTCCCCATGATTCCCTAACTTGGTATTATCAGATAATCGCAATCTTTACTAATGTGTAGCATGCAGAATGGTAAATAAGGTTTACCAAACCCTTTGATCCAGGTGAGAGGTAAATTTCACTACATGATTTGATCCATCTATGTAGTGTGACATTACTAACCCTTACCTATTTTTCCAATACAGCCTTTCCTTGATCCAGTTTGGTTGATTAAATGAGAACATCAATCGAATCTTGTTAATTATTCTCTTTTCTTATTCATTACTACCTTAATCAAGTCAGTAACACTAGGCGAGTTCTAATGTTGGCCACCCATTAAAAAGCAATCAAAACAAAGAGAAATAATCAATAGATGCATGCACACTTTCCAAGAATCGTGAATTTTACCTTATTAGTTCTTCATGGTTCCTACAACCCTAGTTATGGATTTAGCTAAGAAAAATCAGGATAGATGAATTAATCATGTTAAAGAATAGCATAATTAATCACTTACGATGATAAAGTTAAAGAGCCAAAATTCCAATCTTCAAAAATCACAATGTTATAGAATTAATGTAAAAATTACACAAAGAAAGTTTTTCAAGTGGTTCTCTGTCGTTCTGCCTCTCTTCTTACATAAAAGAAACCTAAAAACCTATTTATATTAACTAAAAACTAAAACCAAAATGAAATAGTAAAATTGAGTCAACAAGCCATGCAGAAGGGTTTACGAGCCGTATGAGATTCCACAGCCCAACCTTGGGGCTTCGTAAACGTCATTCTTAGAACTAGACATCAATTCCATGGGATGTCCCTATGGGTCGTATGAAGACTTAAACCTATATAAGGTTTTGTCTGAGCACTTTGTCTGAAACTACTCAATCTCTGATCCTGAAAGCACTAAACTAATCCATGACTCGTATCAACATCGATGAATTATTTGTTTATTCGTGGACTAAACATCTGAAAATAGGTCCTTCACTGGATCTTGGCCACGAAACCTCTCTACGGCTCGTGGAAGTATCCATGACCCATAGAGTGTCTCGTACTCTCCCAAAATGCTGCAATTTTGTAAACTTCATCCCAAAATCATGCCAACTCTGTAATCCTGCAAAATAAGCATAAAAACACATCAAACCCACAAATATCGCTTTGAAAACATATAAAATCCTAAGTTTTAAGCATAAACATTTTTGTATTTTGACAACACATTAGTAACAGGTATGATAAAAAAATCCTAAGTTCTACAAAACTTTAGAGCACAGGTTCTCAGTCATAGGCTAGAGTGACCCTTGGCTCAAAAGGGAAGCCACCTTGTGAAAAATGTGACAGGATACATTTGGGAGAGTGTAAAAAGGGAGGAAATGGTTGCCATAAATGTGGTTAGGCGAGCTATTTTTGGAGGGAGTGTCCATTATGGAACAATAAGGCCAAGTCTTCTACTATAACACCACCAATCAAAGGTAACTAGAAAGGTGCTACACCAGGGACAGGTAGTGGAACAAACTGTCTATATGTGATGGGGAACTAACTGGACAAAGAGGCTGCACTCGATGTTGTGATGGGTATGCTTCGAGTTTTTACCTTTGATTGTTATGCTTTTCTTGATCCAAGTGCAACTCTGTCCTTTGTGATGCCATATGTGGCTAATAGATTTGAGATTCTTCTTGAGTGCTTGCTTGATTCCTTTGTTATTTCTACTCTTATTGGTGATTTTATTCTAGCCGAGAGAGTTTACAGAGATTGCGTAGTGCCCATTCATCATAGGGATACTCTTGCTGATTTGATTGAGTTAGAGTTGACTAACTTTGATGTAATTTTTGGCATGGACTGGGTTCACGCCTCTTATGCCTCTATCGATTGTAGAACCAAAACTGTTAAATTCTAGTTTCTGAATGAGCCTATTATAGAGTGGAAGGGTATTTCTACAGTGTCTAAGAGTAAGTTTAATTCCTACCTTAAGTGTAGAAAGTTAATCTCTAAGGGATGTATTTATCACCTAGTACGAGTTAAGTCTTATGATGTTGAGCCTCCTACCCTTGAGTTCATCCCAATTGTAAATGAGTTTCCCGAGGACCTACTTGGAGTCTCTCTTGATAGGGAGATTGAATTCAGAATTGATGTTCATCCTAAAACCCAACCCATTTCCATTCCACCCTATAGAATGGCCTCTGCTGAGTTGAAAGAGCAGTTGAAAGATTTACTAGAGAAGGGCTTTACTAGGCTGAGTGTTTCTCCATGGGGTGCTCCGGTCCTATGAGTAAGAAAGAGGGATGGTTCCCTCAGAATGTGTATTGACTATCTCCAGCTGAATAAAGTCATAGTCAAGAATAAGTATCCCCTTTTGAGGATCGGTGACTTGTTTGACCATCTTCAGGGTGCCATTATTTTCTCCAAGATAGACCTTAGATTAGGCTATCACCAGTTAAAATTAAGAGAATATGACATTCTGAAGATAGTTTTTTGAACCAGATATGGTCACTTTAAATTTTTGGTAATGTCCTTTGGGTTGACAAATGCACCTACAACCTTTATGGACTTGATAAATCGAGTATTCAGATAGTACCTTATATGTTTGTGATTATGTTTATCAAGGATATTTTGGTGTATTCCAAATATGAGGAGGATCATTCTAACCACCTTAGGATTGTTCTACAAACACTCAAGGATAATAAGTTATATGTTAAGTTTTGAAGTGTTAGTTTTGACTTAAACTTGTGGCATTCCTAGGCCAAATAGTTATGGGTGAAAGTATATGAGTGTACACTCAAAAGATTGTAGAAGTTAAGAACTGGTCCAAACCAACCTCTCCGACTGATATAAGAAGTTTTTTAGATTTGGTTGGTTACTACTACAAATTTGTTGATAGGTTCTCTTCTATATCCGCTCTGTTGACTAGACTGACTTAGAAGAAGGTCAACTTTCAATGGTCTGATAAGTGTGAGAGGAGTTTCTAAGAGTTGAAGACAAAGTTGACCACTGCCCCAGTGTTGACTTTGCCCAAAGGAACTGATGATTTGTCATTTATTGCGATGCCTCGAGAGTGGAATTAAGATGTGTATTAATGTAGAAGGGTAAATTTATTGCTTATTCTTCTAGACAACTAAAGGTACATGAGAAGAATTATCTCACCCATGATTTAGAATTGGCAGCGATAGTGTTTGCTTTCAAGCTATGGCGTCACCACTTATATGGAACACATGTTGATGTATTCACAGACCATAAAAGCTTGCAATATGTCTTTACCCAGAAAGAGATTAACTTGAGGCAGAGGAGATGGCTTGATATGCTTAAGGACTATAACATGAGCATACTCTACCACTTAGGTAAAGCTAATATTGTTGTTGATGCTCTTTGCAAGTTATCCATGAGGAGTACCTCCCATGTCGAGGAGGAGAAAAATGAGCTAGCTAAAAAGGTTCACAAACTAGCATGATTGAGAGTTCAATTGGATAAATCTGGTGATGGTGGAGTTCTTGTGCATAATGGGTTTGCATCATCTTTTGTAGTAGAGGTGAAAGAGAAGCAAGACTAAGATTCAATTTTACTGCAATTGAAGGTAGATGTGCATAAACAGAAGATGATGGCTTTCACCAATGGGGGAGATGAAGTATTGAGATATCAAGGTAGCTTGTGTGTTCCAAGTATTGATGGCATACATGAGAAGATTATGGCTGAAGCGCACAACTCTATGTATTCGATCCATCTGGGATCAACTAAGATGTATCATAACTTGAGATAAGTCTATTCGAGGAGTGGGATGAAAAGAGACATTGTCGAGTTTGTTTCCAAGTGCTTGAATTGCCAACAAGTAAGGTTAAGCATCAAAGGCCATGTGGAGTAGCCCAAAATTTTGAATTCCCAGAATAAAAGTGGGTGATGATCAATATGGATTTCATCACAGGCTTACCAAGGTCTTGTAGACAACATGATTCAATTTGGGTTATAGTTGATAGGATGACAAAATTTGTGCACTTTTTGTTCTTCAAGACAATTGACTTTGCAGAGGATTATGCCCAATTGTATGTAATATAGATTGTTAGATTGCATGGAGTCCTTTTGTCTATTATCTCAGATAGAAGAGCTTAATTTATTGCTCAATTTTGGAGATCTTTCTAGAAAGGCCTAGGTTCGAAGATAAACCTTAACACTACTTTTTACCCTCAAATTGATGGCTATGCAGACCGTACCATTCAAATTTTAGAGGATATGTTTGAAGTTTGCATCATTGATTTCAAAGGTAATTGGGATGACCATTTGCCTCTGATTGAGTTCACCTATAATAAAAACTTTCATTCGAATATTTAGATGGCCCCATATGAGGCACTTTATGGGAGAAAATATGGATCACCGATTAGTTAGTTCGAGGTAGGTGAGACAGAGTTGATTGGGCCAGACTTGGTTCACTAAGCCATAGAGAAAGTACAGATCATACGAGAGATATTGAAAACTGCACAGAGTTAACAGAAATCCTACACTAATGTTGGAAGAAGAGACTTAGAGTTTGAGGTCAACAATTGGGTGTATTTGAAGGTGTCACCTTTGAATGGTGTGATGCAATATAGGAAGAAATGGAAGTTGAGTCCGAGGTACATTGGTCTTTATTAGATTTTGAAAAATGTGAGCAATGTAGCCTATGAATTGGAGTTACTACTAGAGTTAGCGGCCATCCATCCAATATTCAACATTTCCCATACTGAAGAAGTGTTTAGGAGATTCACAGTTGGTTCTGCCTGTTGAGAGTACTGGAGTGAAGGACGACTTGAGTTATGAAAAAAGTTTCCATCCAAATGCTTAATCATCAGGTTTGCATATTGAGAACGAAAGAGATTGCATCTATCAAGGTACTGTAGAGAAATTAGTTTGTAGAAGAAGATACTTGGGAAACTGAAGAGGATATGAAGGCAAAATATCCATATCTATTCCCATCTGTTGATGACAAGAGAGTTAACGGTAAGGATTCGTTCCTATTCTTTGAGTTTCATTCTATTTTGAGTTTGAATGACGATAGAGTCCTAGAGTCTTATGGATGATTGGTTTGATTTGTTGATTGATTACTTACTTAACTACTTAATTGATTGACTGTATGGGTGATTTATGCATTGTTTGATTGTCTGAGTCCATAATAGGATTCGTGCCTTGACTAGGTTCCTAGATTGCTCTTTATTCGAGAATGAATTATCCCAAAGGGGAGATAATGTAACATCTCATAATTCATTCCACCTAGTTTATTGTAAATGCCCAGGAGAAGTTGAGAAATTAACTAAGAAAAATCACAGGAAGAAACCACGAAGGGGCATCTACAACCCGTAGATGGAACCTCATAGTCACCCCTATGACTTAAGAATTTTTCCAAGTTTGAGGCCCTTGTACGAGTCCTTCTACTGACCGTACTTCATTCCACAGCCCATGGAAATAGATCAAGTTCCAAAATATCAACTTTACTAGATATTTGAACGACGAGTTACCAGAAGGCCCGTCATCTTATTTACGGCCCATGAAACAGGTTTCATAGATTAAAGTTCCAGAAACCAAAATTTCTGAACCTTGGAAGATGAGTTACCAGATGACTCGTGAGTGTTATAATGGCCCATAGATGGGGATTTGTGATTCCACTCTATAGTTTTTAAGGGAGGTATTTTCATCCTTTCCTACCCTTTTTAATTAAAATCCATGATTTTTTGGACTTGATTTGGACCCTTTATTAGTACCCTAGGTGTATTATCCCTTATTATACACTTAGAAACCTAGAGAGCATCAAAGAAGGGAGAAAAGCAAGGATTTTGAGTTCAAGCTTGAGAATTGTCAAAGTGTTGATCATTCTTCAAAATTCTAGGTATATAAGGCTACCTAAAGCGTTGGATTAAGTTCGTCCACGCGCACTTCCGTCTATTTGAGTTGAATTTGAGAATAAGAATTGAGTATTAAAAATCCTATGATCCTAATTTTTTAGTTTCTTGCATTATTTTGAGTCCTCATGCACATGTATGAACAAATTTATGTATTGCATTGTTGTTTATATAAAAGTGGGATACTAGGTTTCTACTTGACAACATGAGTCCTAAATTGAATTATTCTATGAAATTTTGTATATAACTGAATTGAGATCATGAGTTTGACTATGTGAATTGAATGACTTGGGTGCTAACTGAGAATGAGGAGCATATTCAATATCCCGACTCTTTTAGAGTCATTGTATTACTTGGGCTGACCACGTACACTTTTGTGTGCTAGGGAATTAATAAGTTTTTATCCCCGTTGTCGAAGTCTTCTAGTTAGCAATTGGTTATTTTTTAGAAGTGGATTTGTTTTGCAGTATTTACCACACTTGATCTTAGTCGTATTTTGTTTTAGGAATTCAATCTGATCCACTAGCGAAACCAAAACCGTATTTCAAGCAAAGTAAGAGGAGGGCATGCATCTTATATCCAATTCCACTAATTCATCTCATCGAACAAGAAGATCAGCTAGATAATAAGGAGAAGGTAAAACCAGCGACAGACCCTGACCAAGAACCAAAGGTAAACCTAGTTCCTGAACCTATAGCGGCATGACCCGTTCGAGACGTGGCAATCCCATGAACTGCTAATGTCGCTAGCTGCATCTGGAAACTACTTGTTAGTGGTAGATAGAAACTCAAGCAGAACATGGTGCAACTTTTCCACTCCACTAGGCGATTAACTGGATTGCCACAGGAAGATACCTAAGTGCATCTTTAGAATTTCTTAGAAATTATTGACACTTTTGTTCTTCAAGGGGTGAATTTTAACTATGCGAGGATGACTTTGTTTCCTGTTTCACTACTTGGGAAAGTAAGGAGGTGGTTGTAAATAGAGCCACCCGACTCTATTACTACTTGGGATGACCTGACATGGAAGTTCTTAATCAGATTCTTCCCATCTAGAAAAATAGTAAAACTTAGGAGTGAGGTCCTAAGCTTTCGGCAAAAGCTAGGAGAGAACTTGTACAAATCTTGGGGCAGGTTCAAATCTTTACTCATTAACTGTCCTCATCATTGCCAAGCTAATAAGGTATTGGTCCATACCTTCATAGAGGGGTTGAAACCCAACACCAAAATTTTATTAGATTCAGTTGCAAGTGGGCAGGCTTTAAAGAAGAATTATGATGAGCTATATGTCTTGTTGAATCGTATTGCACAAGGAAATCCAGAATGGAATGGTGGATCATGTAAAACTGCAGTGAAAAAATAGGCAGGTGTATTAAAGGTGGATACAATGATAGTCGTACAAGCCCAAGTGTCAGCTATGTAGAATATGTTGACCACCCGCTTCAACAACCTGTTTTTGGGACAATAATAGACGCAAGTGAATATGGTCCAGCAGTAGAACACTTGGTGTGATGTGTGTGGTGGGAGAGACCACATGGCGAAATATTGTGGGTCAAATTTGGAGTTTTTCAACTTTGTAGGGATTGCGAACAGAGGTAGTCAGTAAGGCTTTGGAAATACTTATAACCCTAATTGGCAAAACCATCCTAATATTTCTTGTGGTAAGGGGGAATCAATAGCAACAAGGACCTCCTCAATACAGACCACAAGGGGACAACCAGTTCTACAATCAGCAATCCCAACAACCCGTAAAGACAACAAACACAATGGGTATGAGTGATAGAAAAATACTGAGACAAATCTTAACCAGTCTGCAAGCACTCAGCACATCTGGCTAAGCATGATGACACGATTCTACAAAGTCAGTTGAACTTCAAAAGTCTTGAAAAGTAGATTGGGTAAATGACCAGTACAATTAATTCTAGGCCTCAGGGTGGCCTATCAGGTGACATAGACCCAAATCCAAAGTAGGTGAATGCGATTAGCACAAGAAGTAGTAAGCCCATGGTTGAGTTGGTACCTAAGAAGAAGGGTGTGGAAAGCCCGAGTATAGAAAAAGAAGATGAGGTTGGCAATCCCAACCCTTCAAGTTTTGAGGTTGAACCAAGGCTAACCAATGAATAAGCCTCCTCCTCCCTTCCCTCAAAAGTTCAAGAAAAATAAGGAGGATGAGTGCTTCCAGAAATTTATTGGGTTCTTGAAACAGGTACAAAGTAACTTACCTCTAATTAATATTTTACAGGGATCTCAAAATATACCAAGTATGTGGAGGATATTATAGTAAACAAGAGCAAGTTAGCTGAGTACGAGACTGTAGCACTCACTAAAGAGTGTAGTTCCAGGATCCTGATAAGACAAAGTTGCCTACTAAACTGAAGGATCCTGGGAGCTTCACCGTTCAAGTGGAAATTGGAAAATATTTGAATGCTAGGGGATTGTGTGACCTAAGAGAAAATATAAATCTTATGGTCGGGTATATGTTCAAAAAGTTGGGTCTTCGAGACCCTAAGCCAACTAAAATCCTATTGCAGTTTGCAGATCGTTCGGTGGCAAGACCAGATGAGATTATAGAGGATGTCTAGGTCCAAGTGGGATCTCTCATATTCCCCATGGACTTCGTCATCCTTGACTTTGATCTAGACCCAGAATTTCCATTTAATCTGGGGCGCCCATTCATAACAACAGGAGGGGCGTTGATAAATGTTGCAACGGGTTGCTTAACTATGTGTGCATGATAAGGTAGAAGCCTTTGATTTCTACCAGACATTGAAATTTTATGTTGTGTATAAGGATTTAGCAGCCATTACAGTGTTTGATGCAGAGGCAGCAGTCAATAAAATTGAAACCAAGGATCATCTAGCAAAAGTGTTACTAAATCGAGAGCTAGAGGATGACCTTGATGCCAAAGAGATCGTGAGTGTGTTGGATACTCCAAATGTCTATATGCTTAAGAAGATACCAGAACCATTTGATAGGGAGTTGGGTCCTCTACCCAAACCCTCAATTGAAGAAGCTCATTAATTATAGTTGAAGTCATTACCCTCTAATCTTAGGTATATTTTTCTTGGTACCAATAACACTTTACTTGTAATCTTGTCTACTTCCTTGTATGCAGCCTAGGTTGATGCTGCAGTTGCTGTGTTGAAGAAGACGAAGAGGGCCATGGGCTGGCAAATGTCGGATCTTTACAGAGTTAGCCCAGCCTTATGCATGCACCAGATATATATGGAAGAGAATCACAAACCAATTTCCCAGCTCAAAGGTGGCTAAACCCCTTCATGAAAGAGGTGGTAAAGAAAGAGGTAATCAAGTAGTTGGATGTTGGTATCATCTACCCTATTTCAGACAGCAGTGGGTGAGCCCAGTGCAGTACATTTGAAAGAAGGATGAGATGAAAGTTATAACCAATGAGAAGAACGAGCTCATCCCCACTAGAACAGTCACCAGGTGGAGAATCTGCATAGATTACAGAAAGCTAAATGATTCAATGAGGAAGAATCACTACCCAGAGTCATTCATCAACCAGATATTGGAAAGATTTGTAGGACAAGAGTACTATTGCTTCTTGGATGGGTATTCAGGGTACAACCAGATCACTATTGCGCCCGAGGATCAAGAGAAAACCATATTCACCTATCCCTATGGCACATATGCATTCAAACACGTGCTCTTTGGGTTGTGCAACGCACCTGCTACTTTCTAAAGGAGCTATGGCTATTTTTCATGAAATGGTGGAGGATTTTGCAAAGATTTTCATGGATGATTTTTCTATATTTGGGGAGTCTTTTGAGACCTGTCTACTGAATCTGAACAAGGTTCTAGCTCATTGTGAGGAGACTAATCTAGTCCTAAACTGGGAAAAGTGTCATTTCCTAGTTAAGAAAGGAATAGTCTTAGGTCATAAAGTGTCCAAGAAATGATTGGAGGTTGACAAGGCGAAGATCAAGGTGATATAAAAGCTACCTCCACCCATTTCAGTCAGAAGAATCAGAAGCTTCTTGGGACATGCAGGTTTATATAGAAGATTCATCAAAGACTTCTCAAAGATATTAAAGTTGTGCGCTCTACTAGAAAAGAGGGTAAAGTTTGACTTTGATGTTCCTTGTTTTCAAGCTTTTGAGACCTTTAAGTAAGGCTAATAGAGGCACCCATCTTGATAGCTTCAAACTGGAGCTCCTATTTGAGCTTATGTGTGATGCTAGCGATACAACAGTAGGAGAAGTTTTGGGACAATGTAAGGATAAGCTTTTCCACTCAATATACTATGCCAAAAAAACCTTGGATCTAGCATAGTGTAACTATAACATCACAGAGAAGGAAATGTTGGCATTGGTGTTTGCTTTTGATAAGTTCTGGTCTTAATTGGTAGGTACCAAGGTGATAGTCTTCATTGATCATGCCTCGTTAAGGTACCTTTTCAATAAGAAGGATATGAATCCCAGACTAATTTGGTGTATCCTATTACTCCAAGAGTTTGATATCAAAATCAAGGATAGGAAAGGATGTGAAAACCAGAACGTCAATCACTTGTCTAGGTTGGAAGATGATACACACATTGGGGAACAGGGAAAGATCATGGAGGAATTTCCAGATGAGCAACTCTTGGCTTTGAATATTGAGGAGTTGTTATGGTATGTAGATATTGTCAACTATTTGGTCAGTGGGGTGTTCCCACATGATGCTACGAGCCAATAAAAGAAGAAGTTGGTCCATAATGTTAAGTCGTATATCTATGATGAGCCTTATCTCTTCAGACAAGGTGCAAATGGAATGGTGAGGAGATATGTTCTAGAAATCAAAACACATCAAGTGTTGAGCGGTGCCATGCTTCACCATATGGAGGGCACCATAGAGGAGAGAGAAAGTCTCATAAGGTATTGCAATCTGGTTTTTTCTGGACTACTTTATTTAAAGATGTTATTGATTATGTCAGGAACTATGATGTGTGCCAGAGGACAGGGGCTATATCCAAGAGGCATGAGATACTTCTCAATAACATATTGGAAGTAAAGATCTTCGATGTCTGGGGGATGGACTTCATGGGATCATTCCCACCATATTTCGAGAATCAATACATTCTTGTGGTTGTGGCCTATGTGTCCAAATGGGTTGAGGCCGTAACACTACCGACCAATGACTCCAAGGTGGTAAGAAAATTCCTAAAGAAGCATATCTTCACAAGGTTTGGAACTCCACGAAATATAATCAGTAATGGAGGGGCACACTTCTTGAATCAAACTGTGAAGAACTTTCTTGAAAAGTATGGAGTCAGACACAAGATTATCATGGTATATCACCCATAGACTAGTGGAAAAGTGTAAGTGTCTAATCACAAAATAAAGTAGATCTTGCTGAAGACTATCAATGCTACAAGGAAAGATTGGGAACTAAAGCTAGATAAAGCTCTATAGGCATATAGGACAGCTTACGAAAATCCAATTGGGACTTCACCTTATAGGATGGTGTATGGTAAAGCTTGTCACCTCTTTGTTGAGTTAGAACACCAGGCGTATATCAAAAATTTCAATCTTGATCTAGAGCTCGCAGGGTGGAGGAGGATGAAGAAATTGGAGGAGCTAGATGAGTTCAGGCTCCAAGCCTATGAAAATTCACAGATATATAAAGAGAAGATCAAGAAATGGCATGATCTTCACATCATCAAGTGCACCTTAAAACCTGGGCAAAAGGTACTTCTTTTCGACTCTCGTTTGAAACTTTTCCTAGGTAAATTGAGGTCCAAGTGGAGTGGACCATATACAGTGGTGTGCATGATGCCACATGGTGTAGTAGAACTCCTCACCAAAGTCAACAAGCCATTTTCGGTTAAGGGACAAAGGGTCAAGCACTATTATGGTACTGGTGATGACCGCAAGGAAAAGGTCATTGACTTGGCTAATGATGAATAGAAAGGTTGTTGAGTCATGTCGTGACAGTAAATCAGGCGCTGCATGAGAGGTAACCCATGGAGAGGTATTTTTAATTCATGCATTTTAATTCTTAGAATAGAAATTAAAAAAATCCCATCAAAAAAAGTGACATCTGACATAAAGTGTTGTTCCACAACCAACTCGCATCGCAGAACTTGACACTTTATGTGTAGTTTTTTGTCATTTTCATTTGCCGTTGATCTTTTAGGTATTTTTAGATTTTTCTTGGTCGGATTAACTTATTTTCATATTTTAGATCATATACAGGTGTTTGGAAAAAATTTCGGGGTCCGACACTCAAAAAATAATTTTTTTTGAATCTTGAAGGACTTTCTTATTTAGAAAAGTATGTGATAGTCTGTGTCGCAAACCTGTCATGGACATGAAGCATTTCCAGGTAATTCCAATTTCTTGAAAACATAGAAAAATGCAAAGTGCAAGTGCGCGACAGGTCCACATCGCGGACCTGTCACGGAGTGGTGTTATGATTCGCGATTTTAACCTAACCTGGTTCACTTTTACCCCTCATACACCCCTTTCCTCAATTTTTTTATGCGACCCTAGCCCCGATTCTTCCCTTTTTCTCCCACTTTTTCACCCTTTTTTATTCTAATCTCCCCAAATTCAAACAAATCCACGACGCTCTCTAGTTGTACACTCCTACCTACGTTATTGCCTTCTTCTTCAAGTTCTTAGGTATGTTTTATCTTTTCATTGCCTTTCAATTTCATGGATTTTGAATTGTGAGCATGGGTCTCCTTGCTTTGGCATGATATTGCTCTTCTAAAGTGAAATTCATGTATTAATTGTCTTGGGGTGTGGATTTTTGTGCATAAACTTAGAACTTTGGGTGTAATTGTGTGTGGGACCTTAGGAGTTAAACCCTAGGTTAAATTTTGGGCAAGTTTTGGGTGGACTTGTTGATTCATGGTAGTTAACCTTCCCCTAATTTGTTGTGCTTTACATGTTTTCCATGGGGTGACATCTTGTGAACAATTACTTGGGTTATCCCTATCATTTATTATTTTAATTCATGTAATTGTAGCTCATGGGTTGTTTCTTTTGAATTGTGGGGTGCAATGTTGTCCAATTGTGCATAATTGTAGAGATTCTCTGAGTTAGACACTGTATAGAATTGATGGTGGATTGAAACTAAGTGTGGGATGTGTACCTTAGGCACCCCATAGGCTTTGAAGGGGTGTTTGTTGTGGATGTTTGTTTGGGAAGGATAGTCTTAGGTTAATTAGAGTAAGTTTGAGTACCTTTTACATCTCATGATTTGAACTAAGTGTGGGGTTGTGTTGTCGGTTTGAATATTAATGTAGGGGCCATGTTTGTTTTGGATCTAATTTGGGATTTTTGGTCTTGGTAGGCACCTGAATGGCAACAAGAGCAAGGAGAGCATGAGGTGATAGGGCTTCAAGCAGTAGAAAGAGGAATAGGGGTGCCCATGATGTGCCAAAGGCCCCTCCGTATCCTCGAGGCCAGACTCCTCGCTTTGGGCAGTTGCCCAGCATGGGAAGAAGTGGTACCGAACCCGCGATGAAATAAAATACTTTCCTGATGTCCCCATTGATGTTGATAGCCTGGCCTGGGACTTCTCGGCCATTTATCAAAGATTTATGGAGTACTATTTAGGTTTCCTTTTTGTGGACACCCAACTATGCAACTTGAGTTTGGGTCGAGAATTCTATGCCAATCTCAAGGTCGAGGCGAGGAACCAAGATGTAATAGTGCGGGGGGTGGAAGTAAACATAACCCCCGTGGCTATTAGTGGCATTTTGGGGACCATGGATGTCCCTTCTGCCCTATTCACTGAGTTATAGATCCGACTTCCTTATCAGGCCTTCAGACACACTTTGGCAGCCCATAACTCTACAGCCAAATGGATCCGCCACGACGACAAAAGGTATCACCAAGCATTCCATTTTGCCTACATGAACAAGGAGGATTGGGTATGGATCAAGATCACCATATATGTTATCTTCCTGATTTTGCACTTCACAGTGATCACCAAGGACAGGGTTTTCTTAGCTTATACCTTTATGATGGGACTTACGGTTCATATTAAAGCAGTATATAAGTTTTTCATGAGAAAGGCATGTGTTCACCGAGGCCCCAGGTATGCTTTTAGTGGCCTTATTATTGAGAGGTGCAGGCGTGCAAGAGGAGTCCCTGGATTACTTCCCTCAGATTGAGGCTCCACCCCATTGTGTTACTAACATAAAGGAGTCGGATGTCTCCATAGGCCTGTCTTGACCACACAGGAGTGGGCACTTTGGGATGATATTATCATGGCTCAGATGTACGGGCCAGATATGCTACGCCATAGGACTGGTGGCCGACCTTCTACTCCTGTTGAGCTTACCTAAGTGGAGGTCCAATACCCTCTGAATGACCATGTTAATATTGTATTGGGTATTAGGCCTCAATTTTTTGAACCCGTGGAGGATGATGTGCCCACAGACTCGGAGGATGCTAGGAAGACTTCTAACATGGATAAGTATGAGGGAGATATGGATGAGCCACCCCTGAATGTGCACGGAGCTCCAACACTTCCACCGCCTGCTATGGAGAAGTGAGCACCTGACTTTCGTTCCCACAAGTTTCGTCTGGTTCAGCACTGAGGGAATTGTTTTGTTTAAGTGTGGGGTGGGAGCCATTACTATCTTTATGTTCTTTGTTATGTTTATTTTGGCCTTGTAAAATTCAAACTATGTTTTTATTTTCTACTTTTCTGATGTTAAGTCTAGACAATGCTTTTATTTCTATTGGGTTGTAATTAAATGCATGGTATGATATTTTGTGAATGTTAGTAGTAATGTGAATGTTTGCATGGTTGAATATTGGTGAATGTGTAGTATTGCGGATGTCCTGTGTTAGTAGTCATAGTTAAGTGACAGAGTCCTATGATGGATGAACGATGACCGTCCTAAGGGTATTCGTCAATTGTAAGTCTCATATAGAGTATCGGTAGTAGTAAAAGTGAAACATTGTATAGAGGGTTTGAATTGAAGAAAATTAAAAATTTTGAATGGCCCATGTCTTAATTTTGGATCTTATGAATGCACGCTTAATATTGAATTCTTGGGAATGATATTATGGTTATGGTAGTATGCATCCTTTGATGAATTGTGCTTTGAAAGGGTGAGTGTGATCGTAAGTTCATGTTTCAATAATTGTTAGAACTTGTCAGCATGTGGACTAAACTACATAGGAATAGGACTTGGAGGATAGGATCTAGGCATTTCTTTGGTAGCCTATTACAGGCCATCTTTTTGACCTACCATAACATATTCATCCCTAATTAGTCCTATTGAGCTTTAGCTTTTTTCTTTAGATAACCATATTTTAAGCCTAATCCCTTTTTGTTCTTAAACCATGTTATTGATCCTAAAATCCTACGCGTTTTAGCATGAAAAAGATAAAGGAAAGTAAGCTTAAAAAGGTACCCCTAAAATAGACCTTGGTAGAAAAGAAAAATAAATTTTTGAAAAATTAGGAACCCAAAATAGTAAGGGTTCGCGATAAGTATGCATCGCAGACATGTCGTGATTTAGGTCAGTTCCTCATAAAAAAAGGTAGGTATTGTAAAAGCTATGTGAAGATATACCAAGGCAGGGGTGTGAAGTTAAATTAAATGGGAAGTCGAAAGAAGGAGGAGATGTATAAGCCAAGGAAAAGAGTGTGAAAAGAAAAAGTAGTTGAAGCTAAAGCTCTTGGGAGTGAAGACACTGAATCATATCCTTAGAATTGTTACCCACCTACCTTCAGCCTACATTCAACCAAATAAAAAACATATATGATCCTTTGAGTTAGATTCTTATTATAGTGAAGACTCACATTAAGGGCAAGCCTATGGAAATTAGAAGCAACATGATACATCTATTAGGAGAGCGAGAGTTGTGACTATACCCATCCAAATGTTGTGTACTTGGGTAATTCTTCTGGTGAGGGCACATGATTGTTGAAGGATTGATAACTGGAATAACTCAAAATAAAAACTCTGCAGGAGTTCGTATGTATCATAGTTACAACATTGATGTGGTGTCATTTGAGTGTTCAATTGGATCATGAACTATTGAGCAAGCCCTTATGTAATATGTATCCTTTACTTACTACCTAGTGATCGCATGCATGTGTCTTAATTTATCTGAGGACGAACAAAGCTCTAAGTGTGATGTGGTGATCTTAGGCATATTTATACACCCCCAATTAACCAAATTTATCCATGTGCAGAGCCTAGTTAGAGGATAAATTAATAAAGTTTAGGTGTTTTAGTGTAATTTTGCATTATCTTGCTCATTCTTGGCCGAGAGCGCTTTTTGATTGTGTTTTTCAGATTTTTAAGCAGATATGCATGTTCGGGGTCATAGCTGGGGATTGAGGAAGGATGCAACCATACAACGGAGCATAAAAAGTCAGTCAATTCGAAAAAAGGGTAGAAGTCAGCATCGCGGACCAATACAAAGGATTGATGGTTTTGAAAAGGAAGATAAAAAGGTGTGAAGCACATTGGGAGCACAAGTCTGCATCGTGGACTTGACAGCAAAAGATTCAAAATTGGCCAGTTAAGCGAGATTTACAAAAATGCATATCAGGAAGAGAAGTCCACATCGCGAACTTTGAAGATGCAAGGGCAAAATTGGAAAATAGAATTTTTAAGTTTAAATACAGTTTTTTAGACATTAGTTCATTATCTGATATTGCTGGAAACGAGAAAAGAGGACAAAGAACTTCATTTAGGGTTCATTTTTTTGCCTTTTTCTCTTTTTAATCCATTCTTGAATGTTTCTTAGATAATTATTGTGTTTGACACAGACAATGAGTGGCTAATTTCCCATATTTTGGGATTGTAGTCATAGACTATGTCTAGACTTTGATTTTTATGTATTATGAATAGATTTTTGTACAATTACTCTTATATTTTCTTTATCGATGTTTCATAGTCTAGCCAACTGTGGAACACATTTGTTGTCTACTCTGGATTCAGAAGATGTTAGGGTAGATAGAACACAGGTTATAGGGAGCTTGTTTGTCTAAGAGACTAGATGATTCTTGTATGAGAGACTTATGACACCTACCCATCCACCTCGCTCGGGTCAAAGATAGGAGGATAGTTTTAAGGCATTCTTGGTGATCATATCTATCCCCGCTCAATGATGTAGTTAGGCTATTAATGAGAATAGGCTAGGTAGATGCATAAAACTGCCTGGTAAATTAAACTCTGTGAATCAGTAATTAGAAAACCTAAGAGTAATTATAATCATTGGAGCTAGATCATATGTCGAAACGGCTATAGTCTCGGAATCTCGCTTAAATTGATAAACACCTAGCAATCATTGAATCTTAGTTTAGTTAATTATAAATATTTTTATAGGAGTAATTAACAATCACTTTTCTTGAAAAAACATGCATTGCATAATCATCTTTTGTTGATATCTAAGAGCGCATTGAAGTCCTTTGGGTTTGATATCCCGGCTCTTTTAGAGCCACTGTATTACTTGGGTTGACCACATACACTTGTGTGTGCTAGGGAAGCAACATGAACCCTCATTGCTAGTTGGAGGAGCCTTTTTAATTTTATTAAGTATTTTATTTCTTTGATTGGGGTAATCATGGTCTGTCATGGTACCATCTAAATTGTCAGATAGAGGCTTCATAGACATTGAGTAGAGGATTGTCGATTGTTATTTATTTTTTAAACTTGATCATTGAAAATTATTATTATAATACAATTTTATTTATCTAAACTGATAGTCTTTTCTTGAGTATTCTTCTGTTATTGAGTATAATGTGATGATGAGGTCAGGTGATTCTCTTGGTCTGCAATTCTTTTTCCTTGTAATGCGCTCATTCATTCTTGGGGGCCATTAGAGTTAAAGAAGTGTTACTGAATAGTTCTTTGAGAAATTTACACCATGTGTCAGTAAGAATAAAAATTTAGCTATTTTGGTCCAACTATCAAAATAATATTTTTTTTTCCTTTGGTCCTTATTTATTTGTCAAATTATGACTTGACATATTTATTTAAAAAAAATAATTGGTATAGTAACTTTATCATTTTATTCCTATTAATTGATACGAACTCAAACCTATTTATTTACTATATTTTTTAGAGATATTAAATCAATGTTAATAAATTAAAATACAATAGTAAAAATTATCCTTTCTTAATTTGTCAAAAATGATAATTAAAAATAAATTAGAAAATATTTGACAAGTAAATGTGGATGGAGGGAGGAATTTTTTTTAAAATCTCACACATTGATGGACTTTTCTTGCACAACAATGGTTTCAATGAAACTCTCCCAAGCATTAATGTCTTGTGGATTTTAAAATGTCGAACAATCAACTCCATGGGTCAATTCCTATTACTCTTTTTCATTTGTTTGCATAGAAGATTGAGAAAATTAGTGTTATGAGGAAGATCCACTTGTAAAATTACAATAAGTATGTTATTATTATTGTAGTGTGTTATGATGGAGTGTTGAGTAACAGCTTGAAAGATAGGTGACTGGGGTTCAGTCAAGTTGTGGTGGAAAGACGCTAGTGCGAATGGCGGCTCTTTCATGGCTATACTACCTCGATGTCAATATTTAGCATATTCATTAATTTTACTTTTGTTAAACCCAAAGGAGGGTTGTGGGTAGGAGCTAAGTTTAATGACCGTTTCTAAAGATGAGATGCACATGAATAAGTTATTCATTTACCATCACATTTCCACAAAGACCTAGACAATCAATTGAAAAGCAATTTCCTTTTCTGCTTCTCATGAACAGGTTATTTATGTTGTACAGTTCTCCCTTATGCATTATGATTTTTTTTTTCTCTTTTGAAAATCCATGTATTCATTGGTTCATGTAAGCAGGAAAGATCAAAATGTAGACGGAGGTTACACTCCCTTCTCCTTGAAACTCTTAGTAAGCCATATAGCAGTTTCCCTTGGAGAAACCTTTTCTGGCCCAAATGGCTTCAGTAGCACCATTAGCTCTCCCAGACGCTCTTGCTGCAATAGTTGCGCACTGAACTCAAGTAATCCTTCTAAGGCTTCAGCACGTTGCTGGTAACAAGATGTGTCAAACTTCCGCAAACGAGAATCTGATGATGACCGGCTTGAGGCACCAGTAGGATAATGTTCTGAACATTCACTTCCAATCTGTGCAACTCCATGAATAGGGTCAATTAAAGGTGGCTTGGGAAAGGTTCTGTCAACAACCTGTACTGTACACTTGTCTTTTGTCAACGACCAGTCACTATAGCGTGGTGATGGGGAAGACAACTGAACAGATTTCGGTGAAGTGCTCTGGATGGGTAAAAGAGGGTCTTCAGAAGAAGCCAAGGGATCAACCATCTTGTCAATTCTTGGAGCATTCATGGAAACATCCGGAGACTCCACGTGGTGAATAAGACCAACATTGTGTTTGTAAGGTGATTCCAACTTCCCAGATCTTCTTGATAAAGGAAGAGATGCTCTACGTGTTGACTTGGAAGGTTGGATAACTGGTGTATCTGTCACTGGAAGCTGCATATGTGTGTAACTGCGTCAATAATATAGAATCAGGACAAGAATATCCAATTCCTGTCTGGAGTTATATTCATTTGTTTCAACTTATAAGCTGAAGATCTTCATGATACTATTAGATCAAAAACTTACCAGTTCACGGGTAGAACCAGCATTGGACATCTTTAACGGAGTGCTCTGTCTCCTGTGAGGTGTGGAATTTCTATTTGAATTGAATTTCACTGTTTTGACAGCAGCCGACAACTTTGAGATAGCAGAATCTTTTACACCAAGGTCATAAGGAGCACTTTCAACAGATGGCTCTGAAAAATTTTTCTTCACAGAACTCATTAGATCTTTTGCTCTCCGGGATAAACATGGAGAATCCATTCCAGAAATACTAGGATTCAAAGCCCTATCACTGGACAATCGCCTCAGCTCTCTTTCATTAAAGACGGGAGCATTTCTCGGCTCAGACAACCTTTTTTTCTTTACATATGTTGAATTAGAAGATTGAACTGGGAACTTGTGCTGTCTCGGACTGTCAGAATTCAGAAGGATTTTTAACACATAGGGCTGAAGATGGGGATGTCGGAGTAAATCTGCAGCCTGGAAAAACAGTTGGAGGAGAACTTAAATAAAAAAGTCTATGCGCCAAACCGTAAACATCCTTGGGTTCTTCATGAAGCTCAAATATGCACGTAGGAAATAAATAGTCAACTTTGAGGAAGTGAGAGATACTTACACTTGGCCTGAGTTCTGGATTTTTCCTTAGCATACTCTTAATAAGGCCACGGCTGACAAGGAAAACCAATAATTTTAGCAACAGAATAACAAAAATATATTAATCCAATAGTAGCACAAAAGATAACAATTTGACAAAATAAGCACAAAAATGGGTAGCTTCAAATGTGCAAAGGATAATTTACTCACAGTGCACCAGAATACATGGTGGGAAGTGGAGCAACTATACATTTGTTAATTTTGTTAATTAGACCTTGCATATCCTGCATTAAAAAAGTGGAGGTCATTCAAAGTATTACAACTGATAATAAACATACCTCAGGTAAACCATCTATTGAGAGCCAAAATACTAATAAAAAGAAATGAAAACCAATAGTTAATGAATGTCACAATCATAAGAAAGAACTATATCCTTGATGAATGTCACAATCATAAGAACGAACTACATCCACTAGTTAAAGGTAGAACAAAGTTATACACCATAAGTGTAAGTACAGTTGGTCTCCCTTTTAGACCAAGGAATGAAGGGTTCCTCTGCCCATCAACCCATGGAAACAGTCATAGGAGAACATCCTAAAAAACGAATTAAGAAATGCAGAAGGCAACAGAATTATGGTGGAATTTATTAGCACTACAAAGATTAGCACAAAATGCCACATAAGGGTTCCTTGACAATGGTCTCAAGCCAACTATTATCAAGGCTACAAGCTCTTAAAAGTCCATAGTTTGGCAACATATCTTTTTTTTTTATTTGAACCAGGTGTTCCGAGTCTCTTAGAGCCCCGACTAATCCCGGGGGTGCACAGGCCCTCGGCAAGGAGTTTCCCGCAAGTGCACCAC
>JBCEWC010001441.1:0-41157 GCA_038996855.1 Solanum aculeatissimum
TTCAATATACACTACCATACTTACTACTACCCACTTACTTTCTACTACCCCTACTTACCCCCCAAAAATGGTATCAGGCTTTGAAGAAGAATGTGGCTTCTCTTTCGATTGATCAGAAGCCCCTTTAAATGACACGGCCGTATGGTTTTGCTTTGAATTTTTCAAAATGACACGGCGACTTGCTTTTAAAGGATTTGTCCTATGAAATGGCCACCAATCCGCATACTCGCGAGTCATTAATGGAGCACCTTCTAATGGGCTCCATGGGGATGATGACTTTTGAAGCAGTGCCAAGTCGAAAAGAGGAATGCCAAAGTCACACTAATGTTGAAAACATACCATCATATAGTCGTTCCATATGATCTCCAGGGATATCTTGATAAAAACTGAGTTGTCGACTAAATCTCGTAGGACTGTAGGACTCCATTACGAAATCTGAATCACGCCTAAGGGTGACCTAGCTTGAGCGCAGAATTATGATGAATTCATTCCATGAATTTGAGAGTTAACCATTATCAATGAGATGCAGATCTTTGCCTTGTAATAATGCCAGGTGATGGAGGTGGCGGGCATCATCCTGTTGAAATAACTTCTGAGCATCGACAAACCTGAAACATTTTTCCATTTTCTCGCTAGAAATCTTGCATAAGGGTATGGTTTGATGTGAGTGACCAACACGATGATGGGTCCCAAAATATTCTCCCAGTCATCCATATACGTAGTGTGTAGGAAAAATTATATTTTCCTTACACATGTTGGAAGAAGTAGAAATGTCTCTCAAGCTGTGATACATACTTGCAAGAACTGGAATTGCCAGAGAGAATTTCTCTCCATGAGCCCTCAAACTCGCAGCTTTGAAAACACTAGCACACATGTAGCCAACTTTCTTGTTCGGAAGATAAAATTTGCAGAGCCAACAAGCGAGAAAGGCTGCCAAGTTAGTCTCATCTCTAAGCGACTCTTCCTTTTGGCCTTTTGATTATGTTTATTTATACAACACGAGGCTTTCTTTTTGTAAGTTGACTCCAAAACTAACACCTATATACATTGCAGCCAAAGGTTAATTTTCAAATTCAAAATGGTCATACTAAACTTTTTAGCTTTGCATGCTTATGAGAGAGAATTCATAATTTGAAGTTGGAGTGTCGAAATCATGAGATTCCTTTATTGTTGGAAATATAACTTCTAGAACTTCAATATGTCCCAAAATCACAGCCTTAGGATTTACGTATTTGTACATATTTGCCTTCGAAGTCAACTTAGAATCTGGCATGGTTGATTTTTCAGCTTCGCGCGCCTATAGAAGAAAATTCATAACTTCAAATTGGAGCGTCCAAATCATGAAATTCTTTTTTTGTTAGAAAAATAACTTCTAAAACTTTATTATTTTCAAATAACAGCCTAATTATTTACGGATTAGTACAGATTTGCCATCGAAGTTGTCATAGAATCTGGCATGCTTGATTTTTCAGCTTCGCATGCCTACCGAAGAAAATTCATAACTTGGAGTTGGAGCGTCGGGATCATGAAATTCTTTTTTTGTTGGAAAGATAACTTCTATAACCTCAACCCTTATGAAAATCACATCCTTAGGCTTTACGAATCGGTACAGATTTGCTTTTGAAGTCAGCTTAGAATCTGGCATGCTTGATTTTCCAGCTTTGCGCGCCTACAGAAGAAAATTCTTAACTCGGAGTTGGAACTTCGAATTCATGAGATTCTTATTTTGTTGGAAACATAACTTCTAGAAATTCAATCCCTGTGAATATCACCATCTCAGGATTTGCAGATTTGTACAGATTTGCAATCAAAATCAACTAAGAATCTATTGTGCTCGATCTTTCAGCTTCTCGCTCCTACCAAAGAAAATTCATAACTCGGAGTTTGAGTGTCTAAGTCATGAGATTCTTTTTTTGTTGGAATATAACTTCTAGAACTTCAATCCCTATTAATATCACCGTCTTAGGATTTGCGGATTTGTACAGATTTGTATTCAAAGTCAGCTCAGAATCTGTTGTGCTCGATCTTTCAGCTTCGCGCGCCTACCAAAGAAAATTCATAACTCGGAGTTGGAGAATCGAAGTCATGAGATTCTTTTTTGGATGGAAAGATAACTTCTAGAACTCTAATCCGCATAAAAGTTGCTGCTATATGACTTATGGATTTATAAGAGCACTTTCTTGAAGTCAACTATGCTCTTCAGCTTTGCATACTCTCCTAAAAAAAGAACCTAACTTATTCTTGGAGATTTGGACTCATCCCTCACTTACCCATTTTGGTTGTTTTTGTCGTCGTAATAATTTTTTTTTTGGAATCATCATCTGAAGTAATGACCCAAGCTTTATAGCGTTTGAGATGAGTTGTAACCACCCTGGATTTCTACCTCTTTCAAGATTAAGACTATTTTCTCCCTTCCCTTTGAAGCATAGATGTAGCAAATTTCTCTCAAGAGGTGAAGCAACGGAATACTCTCTGCTACAATCTTTGTATTCAGTTACATATGGCTCCTCACTTAAAATATTAATATGATGATCATATAACGACTTATATCCCTTTCTTTTTCTTTTTTTTACTCATGTGACTGGACCTAGAGTAATAAATACTCTAAGCTACCTACGTACCTCAATAAAGAGGATCAAGTCATATCATAGTTCAGAAGATGAGTAATGTTTTATTTTTGTCCTAATTTGGCCTAGGCCGCCTCTTTTGAGATTTTCAACCTAGCAGACACATTTATTTATTTATTTATTTTGGTGCCGTACACAGTTTATACTCTTGCGGGCCAGGAGTATAATGCAGCTTTAAGGATAGTATTTCTTCAAGAACTTTCCATTGATGAGACCAATCCGCAAGCCATCTACATCTACAAGCTTGTAAGCACCACTTGAATAAGCTTCTTGGACGACAAATGGCCCATCCCATTTCGAGGTGAACTTGCTTCCTAATTTATGAGATATGATAATTGGTTTTCTTACTGCAAGGACCTTATAACCAACTTGGAAGGACCTAGGGCGTACCTTTTTATTGAAAGCACGAGAAAGACAAGCTTGATAACATTCAAGGCTTTGTTGCGCTTCCAATCTCTTCTCATCGAGAGCTTCTAACTCTTCAAGGCGTAGAATAGAATTTTCCTCTTCAGTAAGTCCTTCATGGATGGCAAGCCGCAATGATGGGATTTGAAATTCAAGTGGAAGGACTTCTTCAGTTCCAAAAACAAGAGAGTACGGAGTTGCTTGAGTTGGCGTGTGATGAGTCATCCGATATGCCCAAAGGGCTTCTTCCATTCTATCATGCCAATCGCTCTTAGATTTGGAGACAACCTTCTTTAATAAGTTGCATAAAGTCTTGTTAAATGCTTCGGCTAATCCATTTGCAGCAGCATAACACATTGATGAATTACGTTTCTTGAAGCCAAAAAGATCACAGATCTTATCCATCAATTTGTTGGTGAACGACTTTCCATTCTCTGTTATTATATAACTAGGAATGCCAAAACGATAGATAATGTTCACCCTAATGAAGTTTGCAACATTCTCCTTTTTTACTTCTTTGAGGCCTACAACCTCAGTCCATTTTGAAAAGTAATTTGTCGCCGCAAAGATGTACAGGTGGCCTCTAGAAGAATTTAATTTGGTAGTGGTCCAACCAAGTCTAGTCTCCAAGCATCAAATGCCCAAGATGCAACAGTTGGATGTAGTACTTCAGGAGGCTGGTGTAAAAAATTCGCATGAAGTTGACATGCCTGACATCTTCGAGCATCATACAAACAATCTTTCACCATTGTTGACCAATAATATCCCATTCTTTTTATGTGAAAGTGTAATTTTGGCCCAGATTGATGTGACCCACAAACTCCAGAGTGTGCTTCTTGCATGGCTTTAGTTTCCTCTTGATCTCCCAAACAGTGCAAAAGTACTCCCTCGAATGATCTTCGATACAAATTATTTTTGTAGTAAAGAAATCGAGGGGAATGACGACCGAGGGGAATAACGGCGAATGTCGGTCTTTCTTTTTGGATCTTCTGGAAGTATACTGTAGCACAAGTAATCAATGATAGCTTATATCCAATCAAATTTCCCGACCTCAAAAATGGCTACCAGATGTTCAAGATTGCTCTCTTCACCCTCGTTCTCATCTTCTTTCGGTGGTACTATCCATTTTTGATCAATAGTGATTTGTGCTTAGTTGGGCAAAGTTAATGTTGAAGCCAAAGTAGCTAAGGCATCAACTTTCCTATTTTCTTTTCTTGGAACATGTTGAAGAGTCACATCTCTGAGCCATCCAATCAACTTCTATGCATAATTATGATAGGAACGCAACTCTGGCTTCTTGACTTCGTAGCTACCCAATAATTGATTAATCACCAATTTAGAGTCCCCAAAAACATGTAATTGCAATTGCTTCACATCGACCGCCATTTCAAGCCCAAGTATCAGTGCTTAATATTCTGCAACATTATTGGAGCAACATTGCATCAAGGTGAAGGAACAAGATCTCCTCTGGTGGAGTGACGAATATCACCCCAGCACCAAATCCTTTGTGATGTGAGGCGCCATGAAAATACATCTTCTAGAGAGGGATATTCAAAATTTTGGAGATATTCAAGATTTTGATATCTTTATGAAAATCCCATGAATACATCTTTCTCGTGCTCTCAATAAAAAGGTACGCCCCAGGTCCTTTGTCCCTCTTGGTTGAATCCTTGGATCATTAAGCAACTTTCAATAAGATCTGCTATTGAGATCCCAAGTTCCTTCATCGTGTGAATCAGAAGGATGTTGATACCAAAGCCACAGTCTATTAGGATTCTATTTATTCTCTGCTCACACACAAAACCAATCACGAATAAAGGGTGATTATGAGGTGTGTCACCAAGTAAACGATCATTGTCGGAGAATATAATTTTTGCCATGCATACGTCCTCGATCTCGGGAGATGACTTCGGAAGGTCTTTGGGAGATGAATATGATAAAGTTGCATTTTTTCTTCCTTCTCATCAATATTACAACATAGAGCTTTTGCGCCATCACATGTGGACTAGGTGTGAAACCAGCTTGGTAGATATATATTCTCCAAATGTAATCGGTCAACACAACTCTTGGAAGTGATGAACTTTCATTTCCTCCTTCTTCAAGAGCACAATTAACTTTTTTATTTGGGGCCTTCTCATCAACTTTCCCCTAACATATTGTTTAGTCGATTCCTTATGCGAACTTGCTTTACGACATCTACGACGAGTCACGAGAGTCCATCCATAATCATCAAGATGCTCTTCCTGGTCTCCATCTCCTTTTATTGATTCTCCTTATAATGAAGCCACAACATTTAGTGTAAAAAGAGGAAACAACTCATCAACATGAATGGGATCGAAATCTCTAAACTTAATCATTCTTGTCAGATTCATTTTTAAGACATCATACCCTTTTACAAAATTGCAGGTCATGACTTGATTTGAACTTGATTTATCATCCTCAAGTTCAATCTTTCCTTCACAAGCTAAGTCCATGATCTTATCCTTGAAGACACAGCATTTCTCAATAGGATGGTCAACTAATCGATAGTACTTGTAGTAGTTTGGATAGTCACTCCTCCTTTTTTCATTCGGTCATTTCATATCTGGTAACTCCAAGAATTTCATCTCAAGGAGTTCATCAAAGATTCTGGCGACGTCTGAGTCAAGAAATGGATAACTCTTCCATTGCATTTCCTTTAAGGTCAGTTTTCAATTTTTCTTATCTACCAAAGAGTTTATCTTCACGCTCTGCTTATTGCTTACCTTCATGGTGAGATTCACAGGAGAAGCGTTGATGTTCATGGACTCTTTATTTTCATCCTTAGGAAAGTATTTTCCCACTTTCTTGAACTCTTGATTTTCTTTACCTTTGCGGAGTTCTTGGATGGGCGGCCTTTCGGTTCTGACTGATGCCATGCTTGGATCCATATCATAAGCACGAGTAGCCAATTTTTCAAAAGTCCTAGGATTTATTCCTTGCAAAATATAGTGAAGACCCCAATGCATTCCTTGTATTCACATCTCTATACCTGAAGTTTCGTTGAGTTTATCTTTATAGTTTAGACTTGTGTGCCTCCATCGATTGATAAACTCAAAAATTGGTTCTTCATTCCGTTGACGTGTGTTTTTAAGTTCCACCTTACTTACGGTACATCTTGTGCTATAGAAACGATTAAGAAATTCCTTTTCCATTTCTTCCCAACTTTCAATGGAACCAGGCTCAAGGTTTGTGTACCAATCAAAAGAAAATCCCATAAGGGAACAAATGAATTGTTTAACGAGGTAATCCCCATATGTCCCAAAATTATTGGATGTTTCAACAAAGTGTGCCACATGCTGCTTCAGATTTCCTTTACCATCAAACTGCTAAAATTTTTAGGGTTGATAACCAGTACGCATCTTCAAGTTATCAATCCTTGCAGAGTATGGTTTCACATACGTGAGAAAAGATTTTGTGACAACCTCGTATTTGTCCTCAATGGTCCCCATGAAAAACTCCTAGATTTGATCAATTGGAATCATTCCTTCAGAGGAAACATAGATCTCCTTAGCATGTTCCACTTGCTTTGTGGGATGATCAACTGTCTCTTGTACTTGCGGATATTTCCAGGTGCATGACTAGATTTTTCATCCATCATGCCTTCTACCATGTTTGTTAACTTAACAATTCGTGCATCTTGATATTGAACAGATTTGGTCAAGCCTTCAATAGCTCTTGTCAAGCTTGCAAGTTGTTCCTCTACGGATGAAGCATTAGTGACCATTGCATTCATGACCATCATAGATGATGGAAAATAACACTTATCTTCCCAAACATAAGATGTAAATATGTTATGCAGAGCAGAATCAATGTTCGAAATATCACCATCGGCTACAATAAAGGACCTTTTGGGGGTAGATGAGCTCAATTGAGCAAGATCCCTCTCAACCATTTCAGCAATATCATTGCCTTTTTTTGCAGCTTTTTTGGGAGACTCAACACTTTTTGGAGATGAACAAAAGACAGAAGTAGATTCGAATTAAACTTGTGAGGCTTGTTGCCCCAATAATTTGGCTTGGTTCCTTGTGATGGGTCCCATGCTTCCCATAGAAACATCAAGGATATTCTCTACAATAATAGAGAATTTAGATCCAATGGCTTTTGCGGATACAGATTTCAAGTTGACCTTTTCGGAACACATCTCAAAGTTCTTAGACTTTGATTTTTTTTGGAAGAGAAGAGATGAGAGATA
Organism: Solanum aculeatissimum; assembly: GCA_038996855.1. NCBI lineage: Eukaryota > Viridiplantae > Streptophyta > Magnoliopsida > Solanales > Solanaceae > Solanum > Solanum aculeatissimum. The sequence goes on from JBCEWC010001441.1 coordinate 7,246, forward strand.
AATATTGTCCCACTGGGCATGTGAATTTGTAAGCGACTAAGTTTCTTTCCTGAAAAATAGCAATCAAGAAAGGAAAATAGCGACAAACAATGAGATTTATATTTCAATAACTTATGTGAAGGTTACAATCTTTATAAAATCTAAAAAAAGATGTAATCCTCTTATTCTTCTCTTTACGATCTTTAACTCAAGGCCTTATATTGTTCTTTAATCGATGAAATACTTGTGGCTCAACACTTGGAGATGAAGACTTCTTTGTATAAGGAAGACTTGCAAATCACCACTGTAGAGCAAGGATTCTCCATGTATTTCTTTTTGTGTTCATGTTAGGTCTCATGAAGACCCCTTTATATAGGTGTGAGCTAGGGTTTTAGGGGTATTTTGGTCCAAATATTTTAAGAGATTTGGACCTAGGGCTTGAAGAGTATGAGTTGGGCTCATCTTGTCAACTTAATGGACTAGCCCAAATGTAATTTGAAGTTTGTTTAAATCATATTATTTTAATTTGAATGTCAATCCAACCTCTTTAACCAACAATTTGACTTGGCAACGCATCATGACTTTAAGATTTGATCCATATTTAATATGAATTTTATCAATAAAACTTCACTGTCTACAGCTGGCACAAACAGTTTAGTCGCTTGGTTGTTCGATGAGATTTTATGCAGTTTTTTGTACTTGAAGCTTTATAACTTGAAAATTGATTTTGGTCAAAAATATGAGTAAACGACCTTGGAGTAGAATTCTGATAGTTTTATCAGCTTTAAAATGACCATTTTAGGCTAGAAGCATGGTTGGCTTGAGTTTCAAGGCTCCTGGTGCGTGTTTAAACCGTTTAGCATTTTAGCTTTTTAATGTTTCCCTAAGTTTGATTTAGGTCAACTTTCTTGGAAAATATGCCGAAATGAAACTTTTGATAGCATGGTTAGCTTTGAAACATCGACTTTTATCTAGAATTACCTTTCTGTAATGAACCAAAAATTTTCAAACTTCGTAATGGTTGTTCAAGGTTAGTATTTAAATCTTCATGGTAGAATTGTGGTAGTCATGGGTTGCATTTAAGTGGCCGGATTCGAAGTAATGATTTTAGTGGAAGCTTGTAAGGCCAGTTAGATAGCATGGACTTTGAAAATCCATATCTCTTGGTAGGAGACGAACTGTGTAGGCTATTATATATCAAATCGAATCTCTTCGAGTTATCTTATCAACATAACTAGTTTAACTCAATTCGGAGTTCAGATGTGGAAGTTATGACCCTTACAGTGAGACTGCCTATATTCGGAAGTATGTTGGAAAAAGATTCGGGATGGAGTCCAAGTGAGAGCCCACGAACCGTTTGGTGGTTCACGGTCCATGGTGTGTCTTGTGGGTTGATCCAGTGGGCTCCCTAAGAGGTGGGACCAAGCCCTGGACCAAGTGGAACTCCACGGACCACTTCACGATCCGTGTGAGCCTTCATGGTCGGTGAGGGGTCCCATGAAGTGATCAAGAGAATTGGCCAAGGCTCGAGGCTAAAATCCGGACCAAGTGATGCTCCATGGACCAGTACATGGTCCGTGTGCCGCTGCACAGTCAGTGAGGTCCCTCATAAGTTGGTCTAGAAAGTACCCCGAGAGTTGAAGCCGAAGTCGAGGCCAAGTGAAGTCTCATGGACAGGTTCACGGTCCGTGAACCTATAGAAGACCACTAGGTTGCCTCCGTGAGGTCCTGTTTTTTGTGATTTAGTTCATTTCATTAATGGTTAATTCATAATTTGGTTAACTCCTATGCCCTTTTTAGCCTTTCGAAGGTCTCCTAACACCCCTAAATCAAACCCTAATCCGCTATTATTTATTCTAACACTCTTCAACCCTCACAAAAATTTTCTCAATCCTCTTGACCTCCATTGATGAAAGGATGAAGAAATTCAGGGAAGATCACCTTTCTTGCAAAGTTCATCCAATTCTCTTGACTAAACTCAAGGTATGTAGGATTGATTCATGGATTCCCTTTCATCCATGAAGACCCAAGAATCCTTTTCTTTAAATTATGAATTTAATCTTTCCTTAATTATGGGTTCTTTAAATTTTGATATATTCAATTGAATTGAGTTGTGGGCTGTAGAAATTAGGTGATTTAAAGTTGATTTAAGTTTGAATTCTACTTAATTGCATGTGAATTGATGAAGGTCAAATTATGCATGTCCCTTTACTCTTGAACTATGCATGGGTAGTGTTTAAATGATGATTTGAATGTTGATTTAACTTGAATCCTTCATGGAATACTCTTGATTTGATTTAAAGTATGAACTCCAATACCCATGCTATTTTCATTGTCACTCATGGTATTTGTATGCATGATCATGGATTTATAAAGTTCTTGTTGTGGGCTAAGTCCCAAATATGTTTATGACTATGATTTTGAACAAGCATGGGCTATGATAAGAATGTGATCAAATAATGTCTATGATATGGCTCTTTGAGCAACTATGGGTGTTTACACCGACATGATATGATATGATATGACAAGTATGGAACAATTTTTATACATGAAGTTTGACATGAAATGTATTTGACTCTTGTTAAGTATGCATAAAAGTAATGAAAATGAATTTTGGCTTTTAAGCCCAAGTATGCATGGTTTGATGTTCAAGTGTCAAGTTTTCATTTTAAAGAATGTATATGTATACGTATTCTTGTGGGATGCCGACTTAGTACCAAGAAGGATTGGAATAGTAAGTGGGCTATCCCAAAGGGTCCCACTCCTTTCTCAAAACTATGTACCAATATAGGCATGCTACCAAAATGGGAGGCATGTAAGGTATGCTATGATATGATATAATAAGTTATGTAAATCCTTCCGAAATGACCAAGTCGTAAGAAAGGTGGCTATCACACCAAAATAGGAGGCCCGTAAGGTGTGGTGTAGATTACCTTTAGCAAGTAATCTTCTCCGATCTGATGGGAGGCCTCATCGAGCAAGTTCATGTTGTAGCTCACATGAGTTTGGATGTCCGTTATGGTCATATCCCCCATACTATAAGCATTATGGCATTTCATGCATAATGAACTCATGGCATATTTGTATACTATCCCTTCCTATATTTCTCTTCTACATATGTGCCCTTTCCATCTAGCTTGATTGTAGGCTCACGTTCATATGCATTGCATGCCCGCATACTTAGTGCATTATTATGTGCTAACCTATACTCTTTGTCTATATGCTCTAACCATGTAGGGGCCGAAGGTGACTTTCATCCTCCGCTTGTTGGCTAATCGAGATTTTGAAGCTTTGCTTGTGGTGAGCCCTATACTCTAAGGGCAACACCCACTTCCATCTACCTTGTCTTTACTTTATGTTTCTTTACTTTATGACTTAAGGGTGATCCTGGATTATGTCGAGGCCCCATTCTATCTTATGTAGAGGCTATGTTGGACATGTTGAACTCTTACACGTTGTATTATGTTGGTTGAGATATTTTGTCTATTGAGATTTTGTTATGAGAATGATATCTCGATTATGCTTATGATGATGTATTGGACTTGTGAAAGTTGGGAATATGCTTATGTGGAAAGTCCCCTAACCCGGTATGCCCCCATAGCTTGAGTCCTACTTATCTGCCCCTTAGAAATACTTGTGATGTGCTATGTGATTCATGCTCATCCCATTCCCGGAAACATTCTCATAGCTTGAGTCTAAAGCCCCATTTTCCCTAGAAATATGTGTTGTGTGTGTACTTTTCCATGCTTCCAAACCAATGATGTGAGTAATGATGCTATGATGGCTTGTTCGAGGACCTTCAGGTTCTCCTTCACTATGTCACATCTAGGACCCACTTCTGGGTCGTGCCAAAGATGGTATCATAGCCTTAGGTTTGTAAATGATCCTCAGAGTCCAACATGCCTCGTCTATTAGAGTCTTGTTCATGGGTGTGATGTGTGCCATGCCTATAAACTGGAGGCTTTGATGGCATTTTAGGAAATTATCTCATTTCATTATTTCCCTATGTCGTATTGTGAACGGTTACGATAAATTTCCTAAATTCTTGGTATTCTTGTTACTCTTTCAGAACATGCCTCCCAGAAGAGCTCCCTTCCCCTGTTAGGCTCTAAAAATCAAGGAGCAAGTCTCTCGGGCACTAGTAGAGGAGCAAGAGTCTCATGCAGAATTTAGGAATGTGGTTGCTATGTTGGCCCAAGCAGTGGCTAACCAAGCCCGGCCAACTAATCCCACAATATTTGGTACTCCGATTTCTAGGGTGAGGGACTTTATCCGGATGAACCCTCTGGAATTCTTTGGTTTGAAAAGTGATGAGGATTCCCAAGAGTTCATTGACGAGCTCACAAAGGTGTTGACTATTATTAGTGTCAGATCTAAAGAAAAAGTTGGGTCGGCTGCCTAGCAACTGAAGGATGTAGCTCAAGTGTGGTACAATTAATGGTTGGTGGAGAGAATAAAAGATATTAAGGTTGATTGGAAGGAATTCAAGTCTGCTTTTCTAGACCATTTCTTCCCTCTTGAACTTCGGGAAGCCAAGATGACCGAATTTATCAATCTCAAGCAAGGTAGCATGATCGTGAGGGACTATTCTATCAAATTCACTAAGCTCTCAAAGTATACCCCTATGCTAGTAGCCAATCCCTATGCAAGAATGCACAAGTTTATTTTGGGTGTTTTGAATTTTATGGTGAAGGAGTGCCGAATCGCTATGCTTATCTTTGACATGGACATCTCTAGACTCATGACTTATGCTGAGAAAATTGAAGGTAAAAATCTTAACGAAAGAAGTGTGAATAAAGCTAAGAGGACGCAGTTTGATGATGGGTTCTCCAATTCGAGGGATGGTGGCAGTTTTGGCCGGTTCGATCAAGGCCAAGTTCCAACGTGAGTATTGCTAATCCAAGAGTGCCTCCTCTTAAGGCACAAGTTGGGGGTGTGTCAAAATTCCTCTTTATGTCTAATGTGGGAAACATCATGTGGGCAATTATAGGAGAGCTTTGGGTGCTTGCTTTGGATGTGGGGGTTTGGGCCATAAGAATTTTGATTGTCCAAAGAATGTGAAAAAGGATCAAGCGTCTCCCAGTGGTCAGGGACCGCCAAAAGCTTTGGTTGGTGGTGCTCCCAGAAACAACCGATTTTATGCTCTTCATGTTCGGTAAGAGGTGGAGAAAGCTCTGAACGTCGTGACTGGTATGTTAAAAATCATTGATTTTGAAGCTTATGCCTTACTTGATCCGGGTACAAATTTATCTCTTGTGACTCCTCTATTGGCTATTAAATTTAATTTGAGTCCCGAAATTCTAAGGAAACCTTATTCAGTGTATATTCCCGTGGGTGAGTCTATTGTTGCTCGGAAAGTGTATCATGGTTGTCTTGTCTCTATGTTGTATAAAATGTTCCCTGGTGACCTTGTAGAACTTGAGATGTATGATTTTGATGTTATCCTTGGGATGGATTGGTTGCATGCATCGTATGCCTTGGTTGATTGTAGGACTAGGCAAGTTAAATTTCAAGTTCCTAATGAACCTGTGTTGGAGTGGAAAGGTAGTGATTCTGTGATTAAGGGTCGGTTTATTTCCTACCTCAAAGGCCGAAAGATGATTTGTAAGGGGTGCATTTATCACATTGTGCGGGTTAGAGATATGGAGAGTGAGTTACCTAATCTTGAATCGGTTCTGATGGTTAATGAGTTTCTCGATGTGTTTCCCGAGGATTTGCCCGGTATTTTTCCCAATAGAGAAGTGGATTTTGATATAGATCTCCTTCTGGATACTCAACCTATTTCTATCCCTCCTTATCATATGGGCCCAGTGGAATTGTAGGAATTGAAAGATCAGTTGGAAGATTTGTCGCTCCGGATGTGTATCGATTATCGGCAATTGAACAAGGTGACCATTAAGAATAGGTACCCATTGCCTAGAATTGATGATTTGTTTGACCAACTTCAAGGAGCTACTCACTTCTCTAAAATAGACCTTCGTTCAGGTTATCACCAGTTGAAGGTGAGGGAGTGTGATATTCCTAAGACGGCCTTTTGGACTTGTTATGGTCACTTTGAGTTTGCGTTGATGTCGTTTGGGTTGACCAATGCTCCGGCGGTGTTTATGGATCTTATGAATCGGTTGTTCAAAACGTTCCTTGATAATTTTGTGGTGGTATTCATTGATGACACCTTGATTTACTCCCTAAGTGAGGGGGAGCATATAGATCACTTGAGGTTGGTGCTTCAAACGTTGAGGGAGAAGCAATTATACGCCAAGTTTAGCAAATGTGAGTTTTGGTTGGGAGAAGTTGCTTTTCTTGGTCATGTTGTGTCCGGAGATGGCAACAAGGTTGACCCTAAGAAAACCGAAGCAGTGATAAATTGTCCTAGACCGTTGACTCTTTCAGATATTCGAAGTTCCCTTGGTTTAGCCGGTTATTATAGAAGGTTTGTTGAAGGGCTTTCCTCTATAGCATCCCCATTGCCTAAGTTAACTCAAAAGAAGGCCAAATTTGTGTGGTCAAATGAATGTGAGAAGAGTTTCAAAACCTTGAAGGATCGACTTATATCGGCCCCAATTTTAACTTTGCCAAATGGGTTAGATGGATTTGTGGTATATTATAATGCATCGCGTATTGGTTTGGGTTGTGTGCTTATGCAACATGGTTAGGTGATAGCTTATGTGTCACGATAGTTGAAGGTGCATGAGCAAAATTATCTGACCTATGATCTTGAGTTGGCGGCGGTGGTGTTTGCTTTGAAAATTTGGCGACATTATTTGTATGAGGTTCATGTGGATGTCTTCACCGATCACAAGAGTTTGCAATATGTGTTCACCCAAAGAGACATTAATTTGAGGCAAAGTAGATGGTTGGAACTTCTCAAGGATTTTGACATGAGTGTTCTATATCATCCCAGCAAGGCTAATATTATGGCGGACGCCCTTAATAGGCTCTCCATGGGAAGTGTATCACATGTGGGTGAGGAGAAAAAAGAGATGGTGAATGATGTGCACCGTTTGCCTAGGTTGGGTGTAAGGTTGGCTAAATCCAACAACGGTGGGATTCTTGTTAAAGGCAGATTCGAGTTGTCAATAGTGGTGGATGTTAAAGCAAAACAAGACTTAGATCCCTCCTTAGCTGAATTAAAGAAATTGGTTTCCGAAGGAAAGATTGAGGTTTTCTCCCAAGGGGGAGATGGTGTGTTAGGGTAACAAGACCATTTGTGTGTTCTGAATATTGATGGCTTAAAGGAGATTATCATGAAAGAGACTCATAACTCTCAATATTTTATTCATCCTGAATCTACCAAAATGCATCGAGATTTGAAAGAGTTATATTGGTGGCACAGAATGAAGAAGAACATAGCCAAGTTCGTGTCAGAATGTCCTAATTGCCAATAAGTAAAAGTGAAACATCAAAGGCCCGGTGGTTTGACCCAAGATATCGAAATTCCTACTTGGAAGTGGGAAGATGTGAACATGGATTTTATGGTTGGGTTACCCCGTACTCAGAGACAATTCGATTCTATATGGGTTGTGGTTGATAGGATGACCAAATTGACTCACTTCTTACCGGTTAAGACTACCTATAGTATCGAGGAGTATGCCAAGGTGTATATTCGGGAGTTGGTGAGATTGCATGGTGTATCGATATCTATTATATCGAATCGTCGTACTCAATTTACTTCTCATTTTTGGAAGTCTTTTCAAAAGGTACTTCATACTAAGACCAAGTTGAGCACCACATTTCATTCTGAAACTAATGGACAAGCTACAAGGACGATGCAGACCTTGGAGGACATGTTGAGGGCTTGTGTGTTGGAATTCAAAGGAAATTGGGATGATTATCTACCTCTCATTGAGTTTGCTTACAACAATAGTTTTCATGCTAGCATTGGTATGGTTCCATTTGAAACTTTGTATGGTAGGAGATGTAGATCTCTGGTTGGTTGGTTTGAAATAGGTGAGGTGTCCTTGATAGGCCCAAGTTTGGTTGTTGAGACCATTGAAAAAGTGAATTTGATTAGGGAGATATTGAAGACAGCTCAAAGTCGCCAAAATTCTTATTCAGATGTTAGGAAAAGAGATCTCAAATTTCATGTTAGTGATTGGGTGTATGTGAAAGTGTCCCCCATGAAAGGCATCATGCGTTTTGGAAAAAAGGGCAAGTTGAGCCCCTGGTATGTCGGACCTTATGATATTGTGGAGCGGGTTAGCAATGTGGCTTATAGGTTGGACTTGTCTTTGGACATGAGCTCCATTCATCCGGTATTCCATATGTCTATGTTGAGAAAATTGGTTAGTGATCCTAAGGCAATTACACCTTTGAAGGGTGTGACGGTTGAGGAGAATTTAACCTAAGAAGAGGTGTCGGTTGAAATCTTTGATAGGCAAGTGAAGCGGCTTCGCAACAAGGAGGTAGCTTTGGTCAAAGTGCTTTGGAGGAACCAAGATGTGGAGAGTGCAATGCAGGAAGCAGAGTTGGACATGATGGAGCGATATATCTCTTCCAATCTACTCAAGCCTAAGGTACTAGGTTATATCCTTTGTATTGTCCTAATTCTTTAAATTCTTGAGTTTCATGACATTGCATGCATACAATGCATACATGAGCACGAAAATGATTGAAGTGATGTTTTGACATGAGCTTTGAATGACTTTTGAAATGATTCATGATCCATTACGAGTTGTGGTTAAAGATGTATCTTGTTTGATTGATGTCCTTAAGCCGTAGTTTTAGCCCATTTGAGGACGAATGTTCCCAGGAGGGAGATGATGTAACGACCCAAAAAATTTTGAACTTCGTAATGGCTAGTCAAGGTTAGTGTTAAACTTATCATGGTTGAATTTTTGTAGTCATGGGTTGCATTTAAGTGGTCGGATTCAAAGTAATGGTTTTGGTGGAAGATTGTAAGGTCGGTTAGAACACATGGACTTTGAAAAGAAATATCTCTTGGTAGGAGACGAACTGTGTGGGCTATTATATATCAAATCAAAGCTCTTTGTGTTATCTTCACAACACAACTGGTTTCACTATATTTGTAGTTTGGATGTGCAAGTTATGATCCTTACAATGAGACTGCCCATATTCGGAAGTATACTGGAAAAGGATTTGGGATGGAGTCCAATTGAGGGACCACAGACCATTTGGTGGTTCACGGTCAGTGGTGTGTCCTGTGGGTTGATCCAGTGGGCTCCCTTAGAGGTGTTACCAAGCCCTGGACTAAGTGGAACTCCACGAACCACTTCACGATCCGTGTGAGCCTTCACTGTCTGTGAGGGGTCCCGTGAAGTGATCCAGAGAGTTGGCCAACGCTCGAGGCTGGACTCCGGACCAAGTGATGCTCCATGGACCAGTACACGATCCTTGTGCAGCTGCACGATCCGTGAGGCCCCTTGTGAGTTGGTCCAGAAAGTCCCCTGAGAGTTCAAGCTGAAGTCGAGGCAAAGTGAAGTCTCACGGACAGGTTGACGATGTAGACAACCACTGGGTGGCCTCCATGAGGCCCTATTTTCTGTGATCTAGTCCATTTCATTAATCGTTAATTCATAGTTTGGTTAAATCCTATGCCCCTTTTAGCCTTTCTAAGGTCTCCTAACACCCCTAAATCAAACCCTAATCCCTTTTTATTCATTCTAACACTCTTCAACTGATCCGCTTCTCTATATAAAAATATACTCTCTTCTATTTCTAATTGCTAGTTAACGACTAACGCTTCGCCGATGGCACGTGAGACGCTAGTGGACGGTAGCATACCACCGGACTTATGCCATGGACCCACTGTCCTCAATTCCCAGCTTCAACAGTAATAATATTCTCCTTCTCTTAGCTCCGGAATTCAGAGTTTAAGTGCAGCGGACACTGAAACAACAATGGAACTGGAGTTAACAGTGAATGACGATAGAAAAAAATGGGGAAACAAGGAGGAAATCCCAGAATCCATAGTCAAAGAGATAAGAAAAACTCAAAAGCTAAGCAATAATCAGAATCTTCAAAGGGAGGGGTTGAACGACCAAGGAACAACAATGAAAGACTACGGAAGCAACGCCGCAACAAAAAGGAGTAATCAATCGAAATATTCACTTCAATCTCGAGGTAAGTCCGACGAATCTAATGCTCAGAATCGTGTGATTATTAGACAGGAAGGCAATCATATAGACTCCAAAAAGGGGGAAAATTGTAGCACTGAAATAGGAACTCAACCTAACAATGAGGTCCTAAATAAAGCCCCTGGAAAGGAAAAAGGACCCCGTAGCCTTCAACCAAAGGATCTCAGAACTCACACTAGGGATACCTATAATTTCCCTAAGGTTTCTAGAAATTTTGATAAGCTTCCCCTCAAAGGGCCTATACCCTCTCAGGGGGCTAATCATCAGGCTGTTTAGACTCACACTACAAGGCTAAGCTCATAGGAGAAGCAAAGGAAAGGGAAAAACTCTGAACCAGCCCCCTACACTGTGGCCCAGTCATTTGCCACCAAACTGATGCTGAACATCGCTAAACAGGATAAGCACATAGAGATAGGACAGCCTAAGTATACTTCCAAGCAAGGCTTGCCTGCAGTGATCTTTGACAAGGAAGATTACATGCTTAAATTAGCTGAGAGCTGCAGATTTACCTTGATAGGTAAATTTAGCAACACTATGCCCAATGTGGAGTTAAGTAGGAAAAGCTTCATACAACAAACTCAACTTCTAGGGGGAGTCAAAATAGCCCACTTCAATGCAAGCCATGTGTATACAGACCTAGACAATGAAACAGACTATGTCACAGTTTGGACTAAGACTAAGATGCACATTGAAGGGAAATTGATGAGAATTCAAACCTGGACTCCAACTTTCAAACCAGAGGAAAAGACATCCATTATTCCACTTTGGATTACCCTACCAGAGCTGCCATGGCACTACTACAACAAAGCTATTGTCACAAGCTTACTGGGCCCCATAGGTAAAGTCCTATATCTGGACACAACATCCATCCAGAAGACAAGGGTCAGTATGGCTAAAGTGAAGGTTCAGATAGATATAACTAAGGAAAGACCTTCCCATGTTTGGATGGGATTTGATGAGAGGGATTTAACTATTGGAAGATGGAAGACAGTCCAATATGAGAGCATCCCTGATTATTATTTGTACTGCAAACATCAAGGGCATATGGAACATGTATGCACTATCAAGAGAAGGGATGAGGAATATAATAGGAGAAAAGAAGCAGATCTTGCTAAAAAAGGGAAGGATCAAGAAGGGCCAAAGGAATCCCATCCCACAAAGGATAACAACAGGACGGACAATGACAATTCCATGCTGGAAACTAGGATAACAGGTCAAGAGCAGTCCAATACTACTCACGGGGATAAATGGCAAACTCAAGGTAAAAAAGGCAAATAGGAAGGTCTGGAGACAGGCTCAACAGGAGAACAATCATGATCTTCCTCTACACCAGGCAGACAAGGAAAAGCTTCCCACTGATAACATCACCTCAGGTAAGTTCTCTGAAGCTTATAACCTCTCTGATAATGTTGATCTTGTTTTCCAGGGCCAGCCCACTAACCAATATGCAGGAGAAAAAGGAAACAAGGAAAAGGAAATTACATCTCAGAAAACAGGAGCAAAAGATCAGAGCACTCCCCTAAGTAAGGGAGGAGAAAGTGAAAACATCACTCCCCAAGAACCCATGGACCATAAAGAAAATCAGAATCAGCTCCCTATCAAGAAAAGACCAGGTATTGACTTATCTACCCATGAGATAAATGAGATAGTCATACTAAATCATTCTCTCATCCCCCCTTGTAATACCGATCCTATTGATAATTGCTCCCCACTCCCTCTCTATCCTGGTGGTCTTGGAGGAAAGGAGATGATACAGGACAAACATAATTTACAGGATGGGGACCAAGGGGGAGGGAATCTGACTAATGTTTGGCATGAGGATCCTACTGACCCCAATAATGAATTTACAGCCCCTGCAACCCTTTCAGGCAATCAGCAGGATATGAGCCCTATGCTTAAGTCAGTTAAGGAAGCAATGGCCAAGGAGATGGGTGCAATAGCTACTACCAGTGGCACTAGCACTGGCCTGAAGAGAAATAATCTTAGTAAAAAGAAAAAAAGATGCTATGAAAAAGAGAATGGAAAAATAGCAAAGTCAGAAAGGATCACAACTGATAATAAGGAATGAGAAAGAAGTAGAAGTTGGGAGGGATAAAAGATGTATCCCTCAGAATAGAGAAACGCAAACCCATACTAGTTTCAGTCAAGGACTTACCAATCCCCCCGTACCCTGAACTCTATTCCTAATCTTACACCTGAGGATGAGGATGAAGACTAGGTGGTTCATTCTGAGGATGAAATAGACCAGGATAATCTTCCCCTGAATGAGGGTGATGAGAAAGAGGCATGTGAGTACTTAATCTAAGCTTTCAACCCCACAAAGAACTCAGGGGACAATGATAAAGTTCTAAGAGTTACAGACCAACAAGGGTTGTCACCTAGAAACCTGAAACAAGGAAAAACCATCAAGAAAACCTATAAGGTTACTCGGTCTGCCACAGGAGGTAGACCCAATACAAGGCTTTTCACTGCTAGAACCAACCAATGATTAGCACAATCACCTGGAATGTTAGCGGTGTAAATACCCAAGGTGTAGTGGAAAGACTCAAAGCTCTCAAGCAAGTACACAATATTAGTTTGATTACTATTCTTGAACCTTTTTCTAAGACTGAAAAGATAGATAACTTCAAACTTCAGTTAAACATGGACAAAGGTAGTAGTAACCCAAATGGGAAAATTAGGGTCTTTTAGACTGAGGATATTTATTTCCAGATACTTGATTCTGATGAGCAACAGGTAACTTGCATGATCAAACATCTGCACCTGAACATTTCCCACAAAGTGTCCTTTGTATATGCCAAATGTAAGGATCATTTGAGGAGGCCACTTTGGGACAAAATGCTTCAACTGGCCACTAACAGAAACAACTCACCCTGGTGCATCATAGGGGATTTCAATGTCATCACCAGTATTGAGGAAAAGAAGGGGGGCATACCTTATAATATCAGGAAGATCTTAGAGTTTATAGGGATTATAGAGGATTGTGGATTACAGGACCTGGGCTTCTCCGGACAAAACTTCACCTGGTCTAACAAGAGAGGACATGGGGCTACCATATGGAAGAGATTGGACAGAGGAATGGTTAATGATAAATGGATAGAATGCATGCCACACACCAGTATCACCCACCTTCCATCAGTGGGATCTGACCATTGTCCTCTCCTTTTGAAAATGCAAGTTAGAAATATTAACCCCATCAAGTACTTTAAGTTTATTAACTATTGGACTGACTAGGAGAATTTTCTAGACATTGTTAGAGAGTGTTGGGACAAGGATATCAGTTCCATCCCTATGAGTACTTTTCACCTTAAGCTTAAAAGATTGGCTACCACCCTTAGTAATTGGTCCAGACTTCAGTTTGGGGACATCCATGAAAAGGTCAAGGAATTTGAAGAGAACACCAGAGAAGCTGAAATGGAGTATATCAATCACAAAACTGAGGAAAAAAGAAGCCAGCTGCATAAAGTCAATGCAGAGTACATAAAATATCTAAAGATGGAAGAGTCTATCCTTAGACAGAAAACTCAGTTGAATTGGTTTAAGGAAGGGGATGTCAATACTAGATATTTTCATAATCTAGTAAGGGGAAGGAGAAGAAGATTAATGATCTAGAATATACAGGATGAGAATGTGAACTGGATCCAAGAGGAGGACAACATAGCTAAGAAAGCAGTCAACCACTTTCAGAAGATCTTCACAGGGGAAACTAAGGCCATTAATGAGGAGGAGATGGATTGTATCCCTACTATGATCACTCAAGATCAGAACCACTATCTCCAAGCTCCTCCTGACCTGGAGGAACTTCATAAGGTGGTGAAAGACATTAGCCCTTACTCTGCAGCTGGCCCTGATGGGTTTAATGGCATATTCTATCAAGCTTGATGAGATATCATTAAGTCTGATCTTTTGAAAGTTGTTCAATCCTTCTTCAGTGGTCAGGAGATCCCCAAATACTATTCCCACTCCTGCATAATCCTGATCTCCAAAATAGGCAATCCTGCCAGCTTCTCAGATTACAGGCCTATCAGTTTGAGTAACTGTATATGCAAAATTTTCTCTAAGATTCTCTCATCTAGACTAGCCTCCATTCTTCCTAGTCTGATTTCCAGTAATCAATCAGGGTTCATTAAAGGCAGAAACATTGCTGAGAACATTATGCTGGCCCAAGAAATTATCCATCATATCAAGAAGCCAATGGAAGGGGGTAATGTGGTGATTAAATTGGACATGGATAAAGCCTATGATAGAGCTTCTTGGTCCTACATCTGTATAGTCATGAGGAAAATGGGATTTGGGGAACAGTTCATTGACTTAGCATGGAGAGTTTTGAGAAACAACTGGTACTCCATTATCATTAATGGGGTCAGACATGGCTTCTTTCAATCATCCAGGGGGCTTAAGCAAGGGGACCCCCTATCACCTTCCCTGTTCATTCTAGGAGCTGAATTCCTATCCAGAATGCTGAATAGATTGCATGATCATCCTGATTTCTAGGCTTTCTATATAAACAAGAGGGGCCCTTAAATCAACCATCTCAGCTTTGCAGATGATGTGATCCTATTCACTTCTGGTAAAGCTGAATCTCTTTCCCTGATCATGAAGGTGCTGGAATATTATGAGAACATCTCTGGCCAAATGATTAATAAGAACAGAAGCCATTTTTTGGTCACCTCTGATACTGATCAGGATACTTATGAAAGGATCACAGGAATTATAAGTTTTAAACAAAATAAGGATCCCATCACCTATCTAGGATGCCCATTGTACATTGGAAGGCAAAGAATTATCTACTTCTCTGAGATGGTGTCCAAAGTGATAAGTAGAATTTCAGGGAGGCAGTCTAAAATTCTGAGTTATGGAGGAAAGGCCACTCTGATCAAACATGTAATCCAATCCTTCCCCATTCACCTGTTGGCTGCTATTTCTCCCCCCTCCACCACTCTGAAACAAATTCAAAGTCTCACTGCTGATTTCTTATAGGGAAGACTTGAACAAAAGAAGAAGTACCACTGGGCCTCTTGGAAGAGCCTCAACTTCCCTACTGTGGAAGGAGGTATTGGATTTAGGAATCTTATAGATGTTTACAAAGCCTTTCAGGTTAAACATTGGTGGTGTTTTAGGACCAAGAATTCACTCTGGGCTGAGTTCTTGAAGGCCAAATACTGTCAAAGAGTTAACCTCTTAACTAAGAAAGGGGACAAAAAGGATTCCTTGACATGGAAGCATATGATGGACAACAAACATCTAATTGAGCCTCACATTCAGTGGAAAGTGCAGTCTGGTAACTGTCTTTTCTGGTAGGACAATTGGTTGGGGGTTGGTCCACTGGCTCAATTCAGTGACAATACTCATAGATTCAGCAATCATAGAGTGGCAGACTTTGTGCTTAATGGGAAGTGGGATCAAGAAATACTTAGAGGTATGGTCCCCCCCCAAATTCTATCTAAGATTTTAAATAACCCCATTCAGGTCCAAAGTGGCATAAAGGATAAACCAATATAGACTCTAAACTCAAATGGGGAGTTTACAACTTCCTCAACTTGGGACCTTATAAGAGAGAAAGGGGAACAGAATGAGAACAACAAACTGACTTGGCACAAAGCTATTCCTTTCAAGTGTTCACTCCTGTTATGGAGGGCTCTAAGGACTAAATTACCTACAAATGAAAAACTTGTCAGCTTTGGATATGGAACCTCTAATTGCCACTGTTGTGCTAACCTAAGAGAAGAGACCATTGATCACATCCTGCTTAATGGGAGCTTTGTCAGGAAAATCTGGACTTACTTTGCTAGATCCATAGGCATTAATCAGGATGAGGTCTCATTAAGAAGGAATCTCAGGAGCTGGTGGGGGAACAAGCACAACAATGATGCCCACAGGCTAATGATGCAAACTATTCCCATCTACATCTGCTGGAACTTATGGAAGAGTAGATGTTCAGCAAAATATAATGGTAAAGTCCCTAACATAGTAAGGACAAGGTATATGGTGATAAGGGATACTACTATGACCCTGAGGACAGCTTTCCCTTATATGGAGTGGCCCTATGGTTGGAAAGACTTCACCAGCTGGGTAGAGAAGTGCCAGCATGAGAACAGAATAACTCCTATACATTGGCTCAAGCCTGAAGGACAGTGGATCAAAGTGAACACAGATGGTAGTGCCCTTAACAACCCAGGTACTATTGGAGTAGGAGGAGTGCTGAGAGATAGTAAAAGAGACCTTCTTGTAGCTTTTGCACAAACTCTAGGTCAGGGCACTAACCAACAAGCAGAAGCTATAGCAGCAGCCATAGGCCTGGAATTGTGTGTCCAGATGGGATTCAATAGAGTACATCTGGAGGTGGATACAGAGACTCTTAGCTCATGGATACACCACACAACCACTCCCCCCTAGAAACTATAGAAAGAGTTGTACAGAATCCAACTCTCAAGAGTCCACATCCAGGAATTTAAATGCAGCCATGTCCTGAGAGAAGCAATCCAGGTTGCAGACTCTCTAGCCAAGTACAGCCAGCAATGCAGTAGCCCTCAAGTGTTTCAAGATGTTAACCTTATGCCAAGAGATAGTAGAGCACATCTAAGAATGGACAAGATGCAGGTAGTCTCTTTCAGGAAGAAACAATTGAAGAGGATGAGGAAACCACCATAGCTATTTATTCCCATGACAGAGATCCTTCCACTGATCCAGGAGCTGAACAACAAGATAGTAATAGGATTAGTATTAGGATTTCGTTCAAATTGTAAGGGGAGAGTCTCCCTTGTTTATTGCTTTCCTAGAATTTTGTAATAAGAGGAGTCCTCTCTTAGGATTTTCTTGGTTTATCCATTATATTAGGGTCTCATTTGAGTTCCACCTTTAGGAGGAGGTAAGGTTCATGTCCCCCTCTTGTATTTCTCTTATTTTAATATATTATGTTAAAGCCTGGGGGTGTTTCTTAGCCCTTGACCCTCATTTAGGGTCTTTAAAAATTAAAAAAAATACTCTTCAACCCTAACAAAAATTCTCTCAATCCTCTTGACCTTCATTGATGAAAGCATGAAGAAATTCGGGGAAGATGAACTTTGTTTCAAAATTCATCCAATTCTCTTGAATAATCTCAAGGTATGTGGGATTGATTCATGGATTCCCTTTCATCCATGAAGACCCAAGAATCCTTTTCTTTAAATTATGAATTTAATCTTTCCTTAATTATGAGTTCTTTAAATTTTGACATATTCAATTGAATTGAGTTATGGGCTGTATAAATTAGGTGATTTAAATTGATTTAAGTTTGAATTCTACTAAATTTCATGTGAATTGATGAAGGTCAAATGTCCCTTTACTCTTGAACTATGCATGGGTAGTGTTTAAATGATGATTTGAATGTTGATTTAACGTGAATCCTTCATGGAATACTCTTGATTTGAATTTAAAGTATGAATTCCAATACCCATGCTATTCTTATTGTCACTCATGGCATTTTCATACATGATCATGGATTTATGAAGTTCTTGATGTGGGCTAAGTCTCAAATATATTTATGACTATGATTTTGAACAAGCATGGGTTATGACAAGAATGTAATCACATAATGTCTATGATATGGCTCTTTGAGCAACTATAGCTGTTTACACCAACATGATATGATATGATATGACAAGTATGGAGCTACTCTTATGCATGAAGTTTGACATGAAATGTATTTGACTCTTGTTAAGTATGCATGAAAGTAATGAAAATGAATTTTGGCTTTTAAGCCCAAGTATGCATGGTTTGTTTCCATTTTGAAGCATGTATATGTATATGTATTCTTGTGGGATGCCGACTTAGTACCCAGAAGGATTAGAGTAGTAAGTGGGCTATCCCTAAGGGTCCCACTCCTTTTCTAAAACTATGTGCCAACGTAGGCATACTACCAAAATTGGAGGCGCGTAAGGTATGCTATGATATGATATGATATGATAAGTTATATAAATCCTTTCGAAATGACCGGGTCGTAAAGAAAGTGGCCATCCCATCGAAATGGGAGGCCCATAAGGTGTGATGTAGATTACCTTTGGGAAGTAATCTTCTCCGATCCGATGGGAGGCCTCATCGGGCAAGTTCATGTTGTAGCTCAAATGAGTTTGAATGTCGGTTATGGCCACATCCCCTATACTATAAGCATTATGGCATTTTCGTGCATCATGGATTCATGGCATATTGGTATACTATCCCTTCCTATATTCCTCTTCTATGTATGTGCCCTTGCCATCTAGCTTAATTATAGGCTCATGTTCATATACATTGCATGCCCGCATACTTAGTGCATTATTATGTGCTAACCCATACTCTTTGTCAACATGCTCTAACCATGAAGGTACCAAAGGTGATTTTCATCCTCCGCTAGATGGCTAATCGAGATTTTGAAGCTTTGCTTGTGGTGAGCCCTATATTCTAACGACAATACCCACTTCCATGTACCTTGTCTTTACTTTATGACTTAAGGGTGAGCTCAGATTATTTCGAGGCCCCGTTCTATCTTATGTAGAGGCTATGTTGGACATGTTGAACTCTTACACATTGTATTATGTTTGGTTGAGATATTTTGGCTATTGAGATTTGGTTATGAGAATGATGTCCTAATTATGCTTATGATTATGTATTGGACTTGTGAATGTTGGGAATATGCTTATGTGAAAAGTTCCCTAACCCGGTATGCATCCATAGCTTGAGTCCTACTTACCTGCCCCTTAAAAATACTTGTTATGTGCTATGTGTTCCATGCTCATCCCATTCCCGGCAACATCCCCATAGTTTTAGTCCAAAGCCCCATTTTCGCTAGAAATATGTGCTAAGTGTTTACTTTTCCATGCTTCTGAACCGATGATGTGAGTAATGATTCTATGATGGCTTGATCGAGGACCTTTGGGTTCTCCTTCACCATGTCACATCTAGGCCCAACTTCCGGGTCATGATATTTTCATTCGATTCTTGAAGCTTTTGAACTCATTTTTGAGCCCTTAGTGATTCAAAGATCGACATTATTAGTTTTTGTTGGGAGAATGCATTTGAGTAGTCAAAAAGTGCAGGGGAGACTTTATTTGAGGTGAAATTTGAGAAATAGTTGTTGTCATTGTTGTTATTTTTGGCTTTAAGTGTAAAATATTGCATGATCTAATTTATATCATTCTCAAGCCCCGAATTGTATTCTATTTTTTGAAAAACGTTTGGAGAACTATTTTGGACCATTTTGTGGAGTCAATTTTGGAATTCTTGGCACGAATCCCACTTCCCTGTTTTTAGACTACAAAATTGGTCCGTCATTGAATTATGTATTTTTAATGTCAAAACGACCATAATAAATTATGATTATACTTTTGATAGCATCGCAACATTTCGAGGCCATACATAAGGGAAAAGCTCTGACATTATGATTTGGAGCATGCATGATCAACCTACAGATAGGCTACAATTTTTTGTTCCTTAGACCGAACTTGAAAATGTAAATGCAAGTTGATTGGTTGGAGTTTGGATTGATTAGCTATTGGATTATTCTTAGGTAATTAGAAATCATGTGTTAGGTATTTTTTTGGGGTACTATCAAGCATGAGCTTAATTATATAGATCTTACATCCCTTATGTCATGTTGAATGCTTGTTTACTATTAGTTTAAGTATGTTGGCCTTAGTTTAGGATGACTAGTGCTTTCCTTAGTTGCCTCGACCTTGTTTCGGCCAGCTTAGATCCCTGAGACTAGTGTAGCAGACTTGAGTTTGATAGTTGGGCCTTAGTTAGGCAATAACCTTGCTCTAATAAAGATTGTATCCATAATTTCCCATTTTTGTAGCTTGTGAGAAACATCGGTAATTTCAAGTTCTATCTGCAATTTGAGATTGGTCTGTGGGCTAGGTTCAGATGGTTGTATTGACATTCCCAGGTGATTTCAGGCTATAATTCAATAAATGAATTCTTAGCACCCATGATTATATTTCTACAGAGCATCTAGATTCATGTTTCATCCTCTACTGCTTGGATAATTTCGAAGAGCATCAACATTAGATGTCCAACCTTCACCATACTAATTTTCTTGGTGAGCATCCGAATCTGAGTTCCGACCTTGATCATACTGATTCTTTTAGTGAGCATTTGATTGAAGGTCCGACCTTGGTGTTGTTTATCATTTTCAATTCAAAATAAGATTTTTGTTCTTAATTCTTACATTTTAGGTTAGCAGGTTATCAAATCTTAGTAGCATCAGCTGTTCTGTATACTCAACAAGCTTATGGAGGTTAATTTGGATTTTTACTTTAAATTGTGCACAAATATACCTTCTGGGATTATAGGAACCTAGTTAGGTATAGTTAGCTGTGGGTTTCTGATGTATAGTTTCTTCTTTCCTTGTGTGCTCTACTTAAATCAAGGTCTAAAAAGGACTTTACTAGCCTAATGCTTGATCAGAGATCACGAAAATAGGATTAAATAGAGGGAAATGAAATACAAGACAAATATAAACTGAATTAACTGAAATGAATGCTAGGCGATAACAAAATGGGCTTAGTTAAATCAGAAATCGTTGTAACACCCCTTAATTTATCCCACCTAGTATGCTGTATATGCCCAAGAGAAACTGAGAAAATGAATGAGAAAGATCACAAGGAGAAAATCACGAAGGGGGCATCTATGGCCTGTAGAGTGATCTATGGCCCATAGATGGGACATCGTAGGCCACCCTTGTGACTTGAGAAATTTTTTTAAGTATGAGGCCCATGTACGAGTTCTCCTATGGATCGTACGTCATTCCACAACTCGTGGAATAAGTTTCATGGCTTGATGATTCAAAAATTAACTTTTTGAATATTTGAGTCACGAGATACCAGACTGTCCGTCGTCTCAATTACATCCCATAAAACATGGTCTGTAGATTGAGTTCCACAAAATCAAGATTTTTGAACCTTGACTCACGAGATACCAGACGACCCGTAAGGGGAACTACGGCCCATAGATGGGGTTTCGGGGTTCGACTCGACAGGTTTTATGAAAGTATTCTTGTCTATTCCTACCCTTTTTAATTAAAACCTACGACATTTTAGACTTAATTTATGTCCCTTATCAGTGCCCTAGGTATATTATTCCTCATTATACACTTAGAATATCCTGAAAGCATCGAAGGAGGGAAAAAAATGAGGTTTTGAGTTCAAGGTTGAGGATCGTCAGAGGGTTAATTGTTCTTCCGAAATTCCAAGTATGCAAGGCTTTCTAAAGCATTGGAATGAGTCCGTCCATGCGCCCTTTCATTTACTTGGGTCGAGTTTTGTATGAAATTGAGTATTAAAAATCCTATGATTCTAATCTTCTTGAATTTCTTACATTTATTTTGAGTCCTCATGAACATACATGAACAAATTTATTCATTACATAGTTGTTTGTATGAAATTTGGATACTAGACTTCCGCTTGACAACATGAGCCCTAAATTGCATTATTCCACGTGATTTTGTATATTAACTGAATTGAGATCATGAGTTTGGCTAGCTAAGTTGAGATACTTGAGTACTAACTGAGCATGAGGAACATATCATATATTTATATACGTATCTAATAAGCATCCTATTTATTTTATGTGATGAGCATGATTGAGTAGAGTCTAATTGACCATTTGAGTTTGAGTCTGAGTCATGATTGATTTTCCTGATTGACTAAGTTGTTGAGTGATTGAGTTAAGTTGATTTGAGGTAATGTAAAGAGATGAGTTTTGAGTTGATTATCATTAGCATGTTTTAGTCTTGAGAAAAGTATTGAGCACCGATATGGGAGCGAGTAAATAACTACACTAATCCATAAACTATGTTGTAAGCGTAGGATACCCGTGCAACTAACTCTGGCGACTCATGTCCCAAAAGATGGACATTTACATTGGGATCTAGGAGAGAGTTGATCTTCCTTTACCTTGGAAAGTTTAGGATGGACGTGGCAACAACATCACCTTCATTGTACATCACTGAATTAAAGGTGGTGCGAGTTATATCTGTTAGAGAAACTTCCAAGCAACATTTGATTGAGCATATCATGTTTAAATTAAGTTGCATACTACTAAGTCTATATTCAAAACATGGTTTTAAACTTTAAACTTGCATATTCATTGAGTTGAGTTATGAGCTATTGTGTTGAGGAGTTGAGTTGATTGATTGAGTATGAGTTTTACTTGTTTACTTTAGCCATTCTTACATACCACCATATTCCAAGTACTGACGTCCCCGTTTTGGCCTACATCGTTAATGATGTAGACACATGTGATAAAGGTCTTCAACACGTGCACCGTTGAAGTCCAGAGTTTTGGTTTCAGAATTGGTGAGCCCTCCTTGCTTTCCAAAGGAGCTTTTCTTTTCTTTCTTTATTTGAGTATTAGTATTAATTCTGTTGAGGTAGCCTAGGGTTTTTCTTAGCACCTTCTAGATGGATAAAGGCTTCATAGACATTGAGTAGAGATAGTTAGATTGTTATTTCATTTCCAAGTTTGATCATTGGAAACTATATTTTTAGAAGATTTATATTTATCTATTTGATGTCTTTTCTTGATTATTTCTTCCGTTGTTGAGTATGATGTGACAATGAGGTTAGGTGGTTCTCTTGGGGAATCAGCAATGGTTAAAGTGTCGGCTACGCCAACGGTACCCTCCCGGGGCGTGACAATCACTTCCTACCTTGAAGTTAATCTCGCATGCTCCAAATCCACTCCACGGTAGCTATCCACGCCGAAAGCACCTCCAATTACAGCTACACTGTTAAATTATCGATCTACATTAGTGTTTTGATATCAAGAACATAATTTTCAAAGTCGGTCACAAAATTAGATAAAAAAATGGAATTGTGGGACTCACGATGTGAATCTCGAAATCAACTTCTAAAAAGATTACAAATATAACTGGTAACTTTTACCCCAAAATGAGGAGGCTCGGAATGAAAGAATTTGATTCATATGATGAAATATTACCGCCGACAAGGCGCCCAACATACTTTACAGCCACACCAACACATTTCCATGAACCCCCCCCCCCCCCACCCCCTACAATTTGGACTCTTGAATCACTAGAATTGGACATGTATAGCTCAAGAAATCACTTTCCAAAAATTCCCAAAAATCCAGTCTAAATTTGGCACATGACAACAACTAAATTTGCAAATTAATTAGAAATGGATGGTCTGAAATGAATTCCAACAACACTACGATGTTCTCCTCGAAAACCCACACAATATAGCCTCAAAAACTACAAAAACGGAACTCAAATTGAAGGAGAAAATAAGTCGCAAAACATCCAATAACTAAGATCATGTAATGACCATGGCAGCAGGTATAAACAAGATTTTACCTCAAACTAATCTCCCCAAAGCAGTTTTCCAAGCACACCAACGTGTTTCTCGCGAAAAATCTTGTAGAATAGACTTTTGAATCACTCAATTCGGAGGCTCCTAGCTCAAGATATTACCTTCTGAAGTTGAGGAATAAGCTGAAATGAGGCTTTTTAAAAGTCCAAATCTAGTCACCAAAAAGTCCAAATCTGGTCCTTAAAAGCCCAAAATCTGGTCCCTAAAAGGGTTGCACCAGATTCAGCTTTTCCAGTTTTTTTAAAGTCTCCGAACGGACCCTAGAAATTCATTTGGAACCTGACAAAACTAAATCACATATGCTACCTCATCAAATTTTGTATTCCGGACTCAGTGTAGTCAAAGTTTTCAATGGAGATTGTCATGACTAAATGTAGGTCCACTCCCAAGGTTATTTTTAACCAAATTCCATCGAGGGGCTCAAAATGAGTCTGAAAGCCTTGGAAGTCTAATGAAAAGTCATTTTAGGCCAAACTCGACATTTTGGAGCTAACTGTGCTATCAAAATTTTCATCTGGGTGCATTTTCCAAAAATATTGACCAAAGTCAACTCTGGGTCAAATGTCAACTTCCAAAATGCTAAATAGACTAAACTTGCACCATAGGTCTCGATGCTCGAACAGACTATGCTTGTAGCTTAATTTGACCATTCCAGAGCAGAGGGAACTATCAGAATTCCAATATGAGGCCATATTCCTAGAGTTTTGACCAAAGTCAATCGTTTAAACTCCGGAAACTCCAAAGCACAAAACTTGGCATAAAAACCAAATGAATGAATAGGCAACGAGCCATTAGTTCCAGCAAGTTATAAATGACCTGAGGTCGCTACAAGAAAGCTCTAAATGCTTAATGAGGAGTAGATAAAATAACCTAGTGGGTTATTACACCTTTTTTGCCCGGAAGACTGTATGTCTCAAAGAAAAGGAAAGCGGTTGACTTATTGCTCTCCAGAAAGAGCCAAAAATAGTTGCGGATGTAGAGTTAGAACTACTTGCTTCCACGCTCTATCTCACCTTCTTTTCCTATGTCGACTTTGTCATTTGTTCACTAATGGTATAATTAGTCATAGTTTCCTTCTTCGTAGGATTGTTTTACCTTCTCATGCAGCTTGAGAGCGTCCATATGGACTTTTGTTTTGTGTACAAGGTCTTTACCAATTCCTATCAATATAATGTATCTCATAGTAGAAGGGCATGAAAAGTGGAGTCTTTTATCTTAGGGATCAATTGATAGACATTTTGCTTGAGGAATAAAATCCAAGATGAGCGCTTTTTTCATTCGTTGTGTGCTAACTGGATGCATACTCGCATGATCAGTTGATGGATAGGAGAATTGCGTGAATAATGAGACCAGCCTAACCCAAAGTCAAGGATCTTCCCTTTCTTACGGTGAATCTTGATAAGAACTACATCCCTGACTACTTCTGATCTTTTTAGGGGCATATTTTGTACTATTGTTTTTATCCTAGCAACAATAATGTCACCAATATGAACATATCAACGGTTTCTAGCTCCTATGATTCGAATACATATTTATTCTCAAGCCCTGTTATTATCTGCTACATTTAAATGGGTCTGACGATGAATCATTTTTAATCCATTCTTTGAATGCAAAGGGCAAAGAGAAAAAGAAATATTTTTTTCCAGAAAAAAAGAACCATGCAGTTTTGTTTCATATATAAGAGCCCTTTCTACATTTTTTTATTACTTTACGAAATAATGAATTGAGTTCGTATAAGCATTTTGGATGTTGCTAGTGAAATAGCTCTTCTTGCTATATTTTTTGTTATTCCACCATTTCATAATGTATTCGTCCCAGTTTAAAAATAGAAGAATACCCACATGAAAGACTAATCTAATCCATAAGGATATACTAGAAAATACAAAATTTTTGTTACTTGACCAGCCACCGGGAGAGGCAAATACAATTGGTACGCTAAGTAGCGATTAAGGCAAAAACAACCAATTGGAAAGAAGGAGTCATGCTATTAATCCTCCACGCTACCAACAAATGAACTATGTACCATTTGATCCCTCTATCAGCCAAAAAATATTAATTGTGATAAAATATGTCATCATGGATTTTACTTTATCACAAATCCATTGATTCTATATATATAACTTATTACTACTTTCATTTTGGCTTTTTATTCGTACATGGATTATGATGAGGGGAAATGAAATTCCCTTTTCATTTTCATAAACGGACATGCTAGAGCATATATCTATGTAAGGATAGATAGAGCGATCGGTGGATTCGAACCTGAGATCTTTCTACAGATAGTGGGGGTATTCTTGACTGGAAGCACTAATGAGTGGTCTCCTCTTTCATGAACCTTTCTATAGGTAGAATTACTGTGAGCGGTCTAAACTTTGACCCATATTTCTTTCTTCATATTTTAATGGGGAGCAAAACCCATTTTCGCTCCCTCTATTGATAGAAAAAGAGCACTCATGTCATCGTTTCAGTGACTCATAAGACATCCCTCAGCTCATCATTTTCGTTTTTGAGAATGGTTGCCACTTCTACCAAGACCGAAATGATTATCCCTGCCCGATAGGTCTATATTAATCCCTGAATATTGTCGGGAACTGTAAACTTCCCCTCCATTCTTGTAACTGTCACCTGTAATCCGCGCAGGTGTATCTGAACCCCCCCTCCCCCCTGAGTGGATGAGAAATAGAGGATTTCTCAGAGAGCAACCCTCCAGGTTGCAGACCCAGGAGTTAACTTTCTCATATGAGCATTTGGTATATGTATCAGTCCGTGAAAGAGTGAAAGGGTCACTACTACTGAGGAACCCCCTTAATCTTAGATAGGTCTTCTGAGGATTCACTACGGTTCATTGTTTTGCTTACATAGGAGGCTACTCTTTTTTGAAAGCTCCACCAGATCACCTACCACTAGTCTTCGATTGGTGCAGTTTATTGCACAAAAAGACCAGGCCACAACCTCCCAAAGTGAGAAGCTCAAAGAATGTCAGATGCAAAGTCCCGCATATTATTAAGATCATATTGGAGTACTCTCCCAAAGCAAAACCAAGAAACTTATGGATCATGGAAAGGAGTAGGGGTCATAAAACCCTTTTGTAGAATATTCTGACACTTAGAATAATTTTCAGTGTCTTTGAAACCATGAACCCTTTTTATGGATCATCGATGATTGTACGGGTCATACAATTGGCTCATAGACCTCAAAACTTTACTAAGTGTTGAGTGGATTTTCGAGCCCCCTTCTACGGTTCGTACATTCATCCATGGGGACCAGATTAAACTCTTAGACTTTCTAGACTTATATGAGTTTGAACAATTAGGGGGTGTTACAAAAATTCTCTGCTAGAAGTGTCATGGATGGTCATACTTGAAGGTATATCATGTTTATAGTCTTTCATCACATAAAAAATATTCATGAGTTTGAGTTTCATCACCTTCTATCAGTAAATTATAATTTATATGTGCTTAATGCATGTGTAGAGCATTATAAAAATCTAAAAATGGTAAATACGTGTTCATCGATGTATTATTAATTTAAGTTGAGTTCAAGTTTCACCATCTACTGTCAACAAAATATATGTGCATGCTTAAACAAATGTAATGATTAAAAAGGTGCACTGCTATACGAGAGGAGCACTTTGTAGATGTGTTTGCTCTATAGATAGTATTATGTGTTGTTAATTTTTTATGTGGAATTTTTGCCTCAACAAAAAATTTACACGGGTAATTAATGATTAAGATCACTCTAGTATATGAAGAGCACATCGTGAATCACAAATAAATAAAATTTCACACATTCTGACAATTTACAATCTAAAAAATAAGTGAAAGTTTTCACACTTAAGAGGATTTATAGATCTAGAATTTATAAAAATAAGATCTATAATAAATTAAGTGGAGTCAAATTACTACCATTCAACACAAATATAAACATATTTAATTCATAAATAATCAAACTAAAATAGTCTTCAATTCTTTTATCAGAACGACAACAATAACTAAAATAACCTTCATTTTTTTTCAACAAACAATAGTACTTATATTCTTCATAATTTGCCTACATACAACACCACTAGAAACCATAAAAATTAAAATCCTATGTTAAATAGCAGCAAATCATTTTTTTATTCATTGTTGGGACTGAAACTTGATCCTTCATGGAGAACTTGAACCTGTAAGTAAATCCCTTTGTCACATTTTCCTCTCACAAATTCACAGATGCACCTGTCATCTTTCTCTACAATGTTCAACCTACATAAGTTGTGTCATCCTCCAACTAACCACATTCTACTGTCATTCCATTTATTGACACTTGCCTCGAATGCTCTGCCAGCAGAGTCACAAATGGTAATTCTTGAGTTGAGTTGAAGTATATAGTCTCACCACACATCCACTGGAATGAACTACAATTAGAAATAAAGATTTTGTTAAAAGTGAATGCTCTAAGATTTAAACTATAAAAAAATCACTAGAATATATAGTTATAGACTTTAGTTACCAGTTTATCTCTCTCTTTTGCTTGTATTTTTGTTACAAAATAAGGATTTTTTGGTTGAGTTGCACGTCCATTTTTTAATATATATGCACCATAATGGTCAGGAACGTCCCTCACCTTGCAAGCAGTAGCTTTTCGACATCCAGTTGAATCAAGAAAGTCAACTGGCTAGGTTCACAAACTAAAATATCATGAAAACTCATAACTGCTCCATCCTCTTCATTTTACTTGCTGATAATTTGTTGAACATGGACTTTAATAAAGAAGAAAAATTTTTGGCGTATATCTAATGGTGTTAGAAAATGATATTTAAATTTATATTTCTCCTTTTAAAAAAATTAATAAAATATTCCCTTAGGCTCATTCTCAACAAACCACATTTTAAAAATTAACTTATAGTCTTAAATATTTATGATCTTTATAAGACTGTTAGATTATGTCCAAATATGCAAAGACAACATTTTTGCAGCAATATACTAACAAGAAAAGAATTAAATTGCATATAAAATGAAACACGAGAATTCATATAAATATATTTGATAATTGTGTTTGCCTCTTGAACGTTGTGCTTTTTTCTAACATGTGTCAGTCTTTTCATTCTTTTCTTTATCTTCCTCCTCTCCTTTTGTCTTTTCATATTTTTTCTCTTCCACATGTCTGTGTTTTGAACATGGTGCCATTTCTTGAGTCTCCTCTTTCTCTTCCTTTTCTATCTCTTCTTTGCAAACTTCTTCTTCTACCATGTAATCCTCAACACTATCATCTTCACTGGAACCAATGTTGCTATTGTTAGCACAAGTCTTCTCTTTTGACTCTACTATCTTTTGATGTTCAACATTCATTTTTTCCTTCTTTTTACCTCCATCACCTTTCTTTACACATTCATTTGTTCCAAGTAATTTAAAGTCAAATGTTCTTTTTCCATCATTATCAAATATTAAAAAGTCTCCAAATTCTAGAGTATTATCCTCAATAAACTTCTTCCATCCACACTGAAAATAATAATCTCTTCCTTGTTTGATCACTCCTATAGGCCACATATTTCCAAATCGATCCCTAAGGATAACTTTTCTGGGTTATTTTCCGTTCTTGAAAATTGTATAACCTGTGGGGATTTTTTGAGAAGAAAAATAAATTATACTTTTAAAAGTTATAGAGATACACTAGAACAAGTTTCTTTAAATCAAATAGACCATATCATAAACACAACCAATATAAGAAAAAAAAATTCAATAAACTCAAATTTTAGGACTTTCAAGCTTAGAACTAAAGAATGTAATTATTTGAGGTGTTCTAAAAAATCTATTGAAAAGTTACCTCCATCAACACTCATAATTAATATGGTCATTTTGAAATAATACATGTAATTTATGACATCAAATGGATGAATATAATACTAGTACAAAATTAAGAGATTCAATATATATAAAATGCTAGCATAAAATATACTTGCATCACACAAAGACAACTGCCTTCTTTTAACTTTATCTCCCCTTATTCACAACCTACTCTTCAAAAAGCATTACTTAAAATATCAAGAAAAAGAGTCAGCGAGAATCATAGATCAAATATTTGTATATTTACATAGCAAAGGAATGAGAGGAAAAGAGCACTTCAAATACCGTGAAAGCCCATGGAATCTAAGTTCATATTTATCTATCTTTTGTAGATTTAAATTTTACCAAGCATTTCTCATCCTATATTCTCTACCCGCAACTCCAAATCAAGAAGAAAAAAATTCAAAAAATAAAATCCTACAAGGAGGAAGTATACTTACCATCTGTTTTGCGCTAGTGGTAGAATTGGAAACCTTGAAGAAGCCCTTTTCCATGTTCACTTTTGCTGCCAAATAATAAGAGAATAGAATAATTTCCTGCACAACCTTAATCCTTTAAGCTTCTTTAATTTGAAGGAGTATCTTTATTTATAAAAGTGTGTGTATTTGTGTATATATAACAAAAAAGAAGAGTACAAAAGTTCACATAACTTAGTTGAAATCTATTTTGGCTCAACAACATGCGGCTCAGTTTTCAAGGGATCCACATTTTCAACACATTACTTAACATCAATAATTTTATCATTTTCAGTTACATTATTATTACCAATAGCTGACACATCTTGCGGCTCAGTTTTCAGGAGATCCATACTTTCAACACATTACTTAACAACCATAATTTTATCATTTTCTATTTGACAAAATTTTGGCTCAGTTTCCGAGGGATCCACACTTTCAACACATTTTCTAACCCCAATAAGTTTTTTCATTTTTTGTCACATTATTTAGCATTACCACTAGCTAACACAATACTAAAGTTAAATTATCTTATAAGTCTTGTTCACTCAACTAATCACTTTACCAACCTTCTTCACATCATTAATCATTTTACCAATCTTATTCACAGTAATTATCATTTTATCAGCCTTATTAACACCATGTATTGTCATTGGAAACATACATTTTTGAAAAATGCATCTAGCACATGAAATAACAAGCCTATATTTTTATACTTAAAAATGATAATGTCACAATTACAATCTATTTATATATAATAAAAGAGCACCATAAATATTTGCGATTTTTTTTAGCTATAAGACTTGATTCTTCCATATTTTAAAATAAATTTAAAATAATCTAAATATGTAAGTTCAAAAAGAAAAAATAGTGCATCATCAATCATTCTATTTTAATAAATATTAAAAATAATTTAAATCTATATTCCGAGGAAAAGAACACATGGTAACCCTACAAAATAAATAAAAATTTTACTCTATCCACAAATATTTTGACATAAAAATAGGGGGTTTTAGTTTTTTTTCCCATCATTATCTTCATATAGATAACCTCACCCAGAAGTCAGTCAATTTAAAATTTTTGTGTGAAAGATTTGTGTTAGAAGTAAATGTTCAAAATTTTAAATGAAATATAAGTTCAACTCAAATTTTTTAATATCTTCAAATATAGAAAATAAAATACTAAATTAACATTGTTTATCCATGTATTACTTTTTCTAGAAAATTTCTCCTAAATAACAGGTACACATTAATATATGACTCTCACTCCAAAGAACAAAACATGAAATTTAAACTCATTCTTTTATTATTTCAAATTTCAAATTATAATTATTAAGGGTGGCTTGGGATCAGATCCTTAATTGAAGTCTCCAAGGTAGTGTTCACTAAGTTATGATGGAGATTCAGAATTTTAGGCACCTTCTCATCTAATTTCATGTGGAACAGATAGTGTAAGAAGCAATTCCCTTATTCATCTGTAACAACTTAGTCCAACACTGTGAAGTATTGTCCGCTCTTGAGCCTAGCCCATCACGGATTTGTCCCTTTAGGCTCACACCAAAAGGCGCCTCACAGTATATAAACCAGTCCTATACTTATATACCCAGCATCTCTCTAGTGTTTTGTCAATGTGAGACTTCTCATCTCAAGATGGTTTGTTGCATACACCCCTCTATGGATTCAGCGTCCTCCCTGAGGTTTGCCCCACTGCATGGGATTTTCCTAGACTTAGCACTAAGGTTTGTCCTGCCTCACCGAGATTCGCCTAAACTCAGTTGAACTCTGACCCACATCGACAAGGCTGACACAAGAGTGGCTCTAAACCACTTGTAACGACCTAGCCCAATACTGTGGCGTATTTTCCGCTCTTGGGTCTAGCTCATCATGGATTTTTCCCTTTGGGCTCACCCCAAAAGGCACCTTACAATATATAGACCAGTCCTTTACTTATATACCCAACATCTCTCTTGTGTTTTGTCGATGTGGGACTTCTCATCTATAGATGGATTGTTACATCAACACAACTGAGGAGGAGGAGGGGGGTCCTTATTTATGGAAATTGATGATGGAAGCAAGAGATAGCACAAAACATGCTATATGATGGGAGCCTAGGAAAGATAATGCTAATTTCTTGAAGACACCTAGAACAGGATAGGCTTTATGAGTAAAATAGTCCCCCTGATTTTCAAAAGAACTAATCTAATAAAGAGGTGGGTGAAGGAGTAATTGGAGGACATTAGAATGAAAAGTTCTTGAGGGTCGAATTACTTGGCAATATTGTTAGTCATATTATTACTAAATTATGTATGAATGAAGAAAGCTCTATCGAGAATGACTAATTTCAAGTGCCTTGATATTAATAAGAAGTACAGAAGAAATATCATGATATTTTACCAAGTTTTGGACAAAAGGTTTACTTCTCAAGATTTTGTTTTGTGTATGAAGAATATGGAAGAATAAGACATCAGTTGGTTTTTGTAGTTTCCATTTGCAAATATTATGTCAACCCTCACCAAGAGACTATAGAACACTTTTTTCTTACTGTGGATTTTGCTACTAGCACATTAGATAAATATAATACTGCAACTAGATAAAGGATCCTTTATTGAAAATGAAACAAACTGTGATATAGTGGTGATGAACAAAATCTATGCACAAGTTGAAAGCTTTGATAAAAGCTACTCCTGCTATTATTCTAAGACAGATTTGGAAGCAGAGAAAATCTATTAATAATGGGGTTACTATATCAAGAAGTCGAGTTTACTATTACATAGATCATAACCTACAATATTAATATTTTCTCCGATGAAGTATCCTTGGGGCCTTGATGAGTCTCATACTTAGAGAAGGAGGTTAATGCTAGAAATCAGGAAAAGCTATGATAAGTATATTCTATGAAAAATTGGACCTGAGAAGATTTCCCTTTATTGGTATAACAGGACTAGTGAAGGACAGTTGGTTAACACCATTAATAATTCCCCTATAGGATAAAATCCAAGAGTTACTAATTTAATTTAAGATGGCTACTGGAAAGTGAGCAAGATTATTGCAGTGTTCCCTCAATAAGTAGGTTCAGAAAATTACGAATGTAACGACCAGTCCGCTAGTGATATTTTCCTCTTTGGGTCTAGGTACGCACGTTTTTAAAACATGTCACTAGTAGTTAAGACCTATTTACTTATATACCCAATATCTCTCCGGTGTTTTTGCTGATGTGAGACTTCTCAACTTAAGATAGCTTGTTACTGTACAACCCAAATATTTTTGAAATATACTTATGGTTGGCATTCTATGATGTACTACAATCCATGGTTGAGTTTTGGTGGACACGGGTTGATTTTAAGTGGCCAAATGCAAATTGGGCTAGTAAGTGGCCTAGAGGGACAGTTTCGGCAGCGTACTTCAAACAGTCATATATTTTGATGTGGGACGAACCATATGAGCTACAACATATAAAATTGAATATCATTGAGTTAGATTTTCAACACAAGTTGTTTCACTCAATTTGGACTTCGGGTGAGGGAGATATGACCCAAACAGTGAGAATGTCAAAGATTTGGAAGCCATTGGAGATAGGCTCAGAAAAGTGGCCAAGTACTTTGGCACGGACCGTGAAACTTTTCACGGTACGTCTACTGCTTTTTGTGATGTTCCAGTGAGCTTGGGGTGGCCTGTAACCACCCCTAAGCCAAGTGTAGGTCAAACAAAACCTTGAATGGTCCGTTTGACACTTAACGAGTCATCCACTGTCCCGTGTAGTTGGACAGTGGCTAGGCCAAGGCATGGCTGAAGATTTTGAGGTTAAGTGAGGTCATACGGTGCCTATCACAATACGTCTCACCTTGGACGTTCCGTTTGGTTGCTCGTCAAGTGTGACAGAAAGTCCTCTGAGAGTTCGCGTGAAGATTTGGCTAAGTACAACTTGACGGCATGTTGAACGGATCGTGGGTCAGTTTGACGAAACTGTAGCTGCCGTTTGGGTGCTGTGTGCAGTGAAAAGATCCATTTTATTAATGATATTTTTATGATTTAACATTTCTCTAAGCTCCCTTTTGGTCCCTTAAGGTATCCAAAACCCCTAAATCATCCCCTAAACCCTATTTCATCCTTTAGAACTCTCCTATACACTCTCTCAATATCCTAAGGCTCTCTTGACCTCCATTGAAGCTAGCTTGTAGAATTTGGGGAAGAAGACTTGATTAGGCTTGATCTTG